>KQ995276.1:3907-26971 GCA_001598015.1 Dorcoceras hygrometricum
CTAGACCAGTCTATCAACTGGCAACTCAAATCAAGCCTCTATACCACACACAGCCAATCAGCCGGTGGAAATCATCGGTCCGTGATCATCGGGGCCCGTCAGCCCATCACAGCTCGGTGGTAGACACTCGAATCCGGTAGTCACCACTCCGACGATAGCGTTGGACTTTTCGGGCACGACTCAACAGTCGGCCAGTCACAACGTGGCACCCAATCAGGTTATCAAATCAAATCAGTCAATTCAGGCTCAATATGTATGCATGATGCCAATCAATATCAATGCTCAATGCATACAATGTATAATACGTGAATCAAAACATATCTCAATCAATTCTAGCATGTAAACTCACGTAAGCCACATAACAGCAGTTCACAACATCGAATCATAGTCATGTTCACGCTCAAACTGCTAAGGGCTGCTCAATTCGTACCTTAATTGCTCAAACTACCTTAGCAGGTTTCACAAGCAACGGCCAGTAGTCAACTCAAGCTTACTGCCTTTGAAGCTTCCTCGAAAATTACCCTTCAAAATTCCTAGAAGCTTAAATCTGCTAAAGATACCTAATATCTTAGCTCAAACCAACAAAAGATAGTTCACCCAAAGGATAGAAACTCACGACGCAACTTACTGCTCAACTCAGCAGCTTCGCGTTCTCGTTCCAGCTCAACACAACCTCCACAATTGGTAGGAAAAGAAAGGTCTTCTCAAGAGGTTTCCAACGCTACTAATAACTCTAAAAACAGAGGTCGGAGTCGACGGAAAATCGCGAAAGAAAGAGACGGTGAACAGTATCAAATTCGAGGGTTTCGAGCTTGAGGATAAGAAATATCAAGTCTGGAATGCTCTAAGTGTAAACTCAACACTTATAAAAATATCCTCAACTCAAAAGCTAAACAACAAGTCCAACACCGACAAAAACAGACATCTACAACTTGAAAAGTCGTAGAACAGATCTCTCGCTACAAACAGATCTCTCGCGCCAACAATTCTCGCACAAGCCTCAAAACGACGTCGCATGAGCAAAACAGATCTCTCACAAAATCAAACAATTCACATCATTTCTCGACCAGATCTCACCCGATACACACGAATTAAATCTGGACAGTTCCAACTAGAGATCTAAATATTTTCCAAAACAGATTTCATCCAAATACGAAATTCCAAAATCTCAATTCTTAATTCTCGTGATTAATCTAACTCAAAATCCGATTAATCACTAATTAGAAATCTGAATCCTCACATTCTCCCCACCTTAAGAGATTTCGTCCTCGAAATCAAAGACAAACCAAGGCAGAAACAATCAAATCATGCAAATCAGCACAACCAACTCATCAATCTCAAAGCAAAACCAGAAATTTACCTGGAAATCCTGCACGATCAGTCCTCAAACAGATGAGGCCAATCCTGTCTCATCTTTTCTTCCACTTCCCAGGTTGCTTATTCTCGGCCATGCTTGCTCCATTGGACCATCACCAACGGAATTACCTTGTTCCTCAGCTGTTTCTCCTTCCTATCCAAGATCTGCACTGGATACTCAACATAACTCAAGGCAGAATCCAGCTCAACTTCGTCAGTTCTCAAAACATGGGACGGATCCGGCTCATATTTTCTCAACATGGACACATGAAACACGTCATGCATCGCGGCTAACTCCTCGGGCAGCCTCAATCTATAAGCCAATTGTCCAATCCGCTCGATAATCTCAAAGGGACCAACGAATCTGGGAGCCAATTTGCCTTTAAATCAAAATCTCATCACGCTCTTGAAAGGAGAAATCTTGAGAAACACACGATCGCCTACCTCAAACTCTAACGGTCGACGTCTACGGTTCGCATAACTCAAGAAACGGTCTTGGGCAGCCTTCATTCTACTCCGGATCAAATCGATTTGATCTTTCATATGCTGAACAAACTCCGGTGTAGAAAGCTGTCTCTCGCCAACATCTTCCCAACAAATCGGGGATCTGCACTTTCGACCATACAAAGCCTCAAACGGAGCCATTCCAATAGTGACTTGGTAGCTGTTATTATACGAAAACTCCACCAAGGAAAGCGAACCCTGCCAGCCACCGCTAAAATCCATCACTACCGCTCGCAACATATCCTCTAAAGTCTGGATAGTCCGCTCAGACTGTCCGTCTGTCTGTGGGTGATAGGCTGTGCTCATCGCCAATCTCGAACCCATAGCTGCTTGCAGAATCTTCCAAAAGTGAGAAGTAAACCTCGGATCTCTGTCAGACACTATCGAAACAGGAATTCCATGCAATCTAACCACATGGTCGATGTACAACTTACTACACGCTTCTATCAACAGATCTGCTTACGTCATCAAGTCTGGTCCAATATTACGTTAGGATCAGATCTCTCCTGAAACGACGACGTAAGGGAACTCCTTGCTAACAACCAGATCTCTCAACAGCAATGCTTGCGTCATCCTCACTAAGCAACCGCGCGATGCTGACGTCATCAGATCTGTCGCGCAACTCTAGCATGAACACTACACGCTTCTATCAACAGATCTGCTTACGTCATCAAGTCTGGTCCAATATTACGTTAGGATCAGATCTCTCCTGAAACGACGACGTAAGGGAACTCCTTGCTAACAACCAGATCTCTCAACAGCAATGCTTGCGTCATCCTCACTAAGCAACCGCGCGATGCTGACGTCATCAGATCTGTCGCGCAACTCTAGCATGAACACTACACGCTTCTATCAACAGATCTGCTTACGTCATCAAGTCTGGTCCAATATTACGTTAGGATCAGATCTCTCCTGAAACGACGACGTAAGGGAACTCCTTGCTAACAACCAGATCTCTCAACAGCAATGCTTGCGTCATCCTCACTAAGCAACCGCGCGATGCTGACGTCATCAGATCTGTCGCGCAACTCTAGCATGAACACTACACGCTTCTATCAACAGATCTGCTTACGTCATCAAGTCTGGTCCAATATTACGTTAGGATCAGATCTCTCCTGAAACGACGACGTAAGGGAACTCCTTGCTAACAACCAGATCTCTCAACAGCAATGCTTGCGTCATCCTCACTAAGCAACCGCGCGATGCTGACGTCATCAGATCTGTCGCGCAACTCTAGCATGAACACTACACGCTTCTATCAACAGATCTGCTTACGTCATCAAGTCTGGTCCAATATTACGTTAGGATCAGATCTCTCCTGAAACGACGACGTAAGGGAACTCCTTGCTAACAACCAGATCTCTCAACAGCAATGCTTGCGTCATCCTCACTAAGCAACCGCGCGATGCTGACGTCATCAGATCTGTCGCGCAACTCTAGCATGAACACTACACGCTTCTATCAACAGATCTGCTTACGTCATCAAGTCTGGTCCAATATAACGCTAGAGTCAGATCTCTCAACAGCAATGCTTGCGTCATCCTCACTAAGCAACCGCGCGATGCTGACGTCATCAGATCTGTCGCGCAACTCTAGCATGAACACTACACGCTTCTATCAACAGATCTGCTTACGTCATCAAGTCTGGTCCAATATTACGTTAGGATCAGATCTCTCCTGAAACGACGACGTAAGGGAACTCCTTGCTAACAACCAGATCTCTCAACAGCAATGCTTGCGTCATCCTCACTAAGCAACCGCGCGATGCTGACGTCATCAGATCTGTCGCGCAACTCTAGCATGAACACTACACGCTTCTATCAACAGATCTGCTTACGTCACACACAAGCGCTGCTTACGTCACCAGATCTGTCGCGCTCTAGCTTCTCAAATTCGAACAGCTCTCACACAACAAACAGATCTCTATAAACATTCAGCCAAAAACAACGTGAGAAACACGCTTACACTGGAAAACAGATCTCTCACAAAAACAAACAATTCATATCATTTCTCGACCAGATCTCACCCGATACACACGAATTAAATCTGGACAGTTCCAACTAGAGATCTAAATATTTTCCAAAACAGATTTCTTCCAAATTCGAAATTCCAAAATCTCAATTCTTAATTCTCGTGATTAATCTAACTCAAAATCCGATTAATCACTAATTAGAAATCTGAATCCTCACAAAGCAAATGTTTAAAATGATGGAACCCGATGATTTACAGAAATTTCAAGGATTTTTAAGGAACAAAGCTATTTTAGATTGTGGCATAGATAGTTACGGTCACCAAGGAGAAGGGTGAGCAGTTGTCCAAATGTCGACTGCCCTTTCATATGAGCTATATGCTGAAACTGATATCGGGAGTCATTTTGATCAAAGTGCAAATTGGACCATATAGAACTTATATGCCATGATCAACTGAAAATGATATTGAAATTAATGAGAAGCTGGGCTATCATCCCCTGTTTTTGCCATTGAATGTTTATTCAATTGTTTACGAAAATGATATTGTTCATTGAGTTCCTTAACATATGTATTGCACAGATATCTGCCTGTGTTTTATGAAATTGTTACTTCTCAGGTTTTACTTGCTGAGCCTTTAGGCTCACTAGTTTTTAAAATGGTGCAGGTACGACAACTGATGGAGGAACAGCAGGTGAAACTTGAAATCAGCAGATGGGTGGCGTTGTGTTTGTCTAAGGCCTACGTTTTTCATGTCTTAGTTGTATCATTTTGATTTAGATTATACTGTATTAGATCAGTAGCAGCGGTTGTATATTTACTTAGAATATCAGCTGTTGTAATCGCAATTGCAATTATCAATACAAACTGTTTTTCCGCAAATGTTTTTAGCAGCTAGCGCGCAACTTAAGTACCTGCTGATCTTTGAGCTTGTCGTTTGTTTTGTTCCTTTCAAGTTATAAATTAATGAGAAGCTGGGCTATCATCCCCTGTTTTTGCCATTGAATGTTTATTCAATTGTTTACGAAAATGATATTGTTCATTGAGTTCCTTAACATATGTATTGCACAGATATCTGCCTGTGTTTTATGAAATTGTTACTTCTCAGGTTTTACTTGCTGAGCCTTTAGGCTCACTAGTTTTTAAAATGGTGCAGGTACGACAACTGATGGAGGAACAGCAGGTGAAACTTGAAATCAGCAGATGGGTGGCGTTGTGTTTGTCTAAGGCCTACGTTTTTCATGTCTTAGTTGTATCATTTTGATTTAGATTATACTGTATTAGATCAGTAGCAGCGGTTGTATATTTACTTAGAATATCAGCTGTTGTAATCGCAATTGCAATTATCAATACAAACTGTTTTTCCGCAAATGTTTTTAGCAGTTAGCGCGCAAATTAGGTACCTGCTGATCTTCGAAATTGTCTTGTGTTTTGTTTCTTTCAAGTTATAGGAAATACAGCCTATAGCGAATCATCTTTTAGCCCTTCTTTTATTCGAAAATTTTTATTTACCCTAATCCTCGTGGCCCCGTTGGGTTCGGGCGTCACAGCAGTAGTCTTCGCTTCAGCTGATGTCATTTGCATCCAAGTCTCCCAGATGTTTTAAGAAAGTTAGATGTTTAAAAGTATGATGAAGTTAGCTTTGATTCCCGTATGTTTATGAATGTTCTTCCTTTTGCTGTAATATTGGGATTTGATGATTGTGTAATCGGTAGTTGCTAGTTGAATCAGTATAAAGTCTGGTTTAATAGGCAACGGCTGGTAGCATGATCATTTTTTCGATATTACAAGTGTTTTAATAAAATCAGCAGATGCACTGTTCACCAGCAGGTGCTTCTTAGTGAGAAACCAGCAGGTGCTTCTTAGCGAGAAACCAGCAGGTGCTTCTTAGCGAGAAACCAGCAGGTGCTTCTTAGCGAGAAACCAGCAGGTACCCTTGTTTGTGAGAAACCAGCAGGTACCCTTCTTTGTTAGAATCCAGCAGTGTAATGTTCACTGCGACTGGTTTTAAAGTTAGCGTATTTCTTGTGTCTTCCGACTGGTTTACTGTTGCTTGCGACTGGTTTGCTTGCGACTGGTTCCTGTACCTTGCGTCTGGTATTGTGTCTTCCGACTGGTTTACTGTTGCTTGCGACTGGTTCCAGTGTCTTGTGACTGATTCATATATACCAATAGCTGATTGTTCAACTGTCACTTTCGATGACGTCTGTTTAGTCCTGTTAGCAAACATCCTTACAGCTGAATTTGTTCATTCCCGTTGCGTCGACAGCTGAGTTGACCAACAATTGTTAACTTCTAAAGTACTATTCCTATAGTGTCAGCAGTCACCCGATAACACTACTGTTCCAAAGTCACAACTGTTTCACTGTTAGTATCCTTGCAGCTGTTTTACGATAACGATATTGTTTCCTTTACCAACAGCTGATTCCTTTTAGCGATAACGGTGAACGGTAAATATCTGGTTTGTTTCCTAGTATAGTTCCACTTCATCGCGCCTGTTTGTATTCTAGCGATAAGCTCAGTGGGCGAACCCGATACTCAGTAAATGTTTTAAAGAAGTTTTAAAGAAATTTTAAAGAAAGAATTTTGGAAGCACTGTGAACCCGAACGTTGATTTCAAAATCTGATTTCAACCAGCTATGAGTTTAAAAGAAGAATGTTCAAACCTTAGGATTTATGGCGAAGATAACATACGGTCACCATGGAAGGGTGAGCAGCTGTTTAGATATCAGTTGCCCCTTCACAACGAGCTAAATGCTAAGGCTGATATCAGTATTCACTTGATCAGGTGCACAACGGACCTAAGTAGAGCTTCTGAGCCATGAATCTAACGAAAATGTTAACGCTGGGATTTGAATTTTATTCCTAGAACAGAATGTTATGATGTTATATGCCTTCTTTTCAAACAACGTTGATACATGTATTACGCCTGCATATTTCGTGCCTTGTTACTCTCGGTTTTACTTGCTGAGCCCCTAGGCTCATTAGCTTTAAAATGGTGCAGGTGGAGCAGAGCTGGGGCAGGCGGGAGGCAGTAGTTGAACCAGCTGTGGTGATTGTGTTTATCTAAGGCCGATGTTTCCGCAGCAGTGGTTGTTGTTTTGATCTTTTGTTAAGTCTGTATTAGATCCAATACAACAATAGTAAATTCATATAGAATTTCAGAGGTTGTATTATCGCACTTTGCATTTTTGACATCTGATAATGAGAAATTTTTTCAGCTGTCTCAGTACTTGGCGCCATTTTGTTGTTTGCGTTTCGAATTTTTTATTTTAGTCATAAGGGATACAACTTATGACATCTTTCATTCAGCCCTTCTATTCTTTTTATTATTCATTCGTGACCCCATGAGGATTGGGACGTCACACTCACTAAAGAGCGGTTCATCAAATCCATGAAGACAGCAGGGGCATTCGTCAATCCAAACGGCATCACAAGGAACTCATAATGCCCTTATCTAGTCCGGAACGCCGTCTTCACGACATAAGCGTCTCTAATCCACAACTAATGGTACCAAGATTGCAGATCAATCTTTGAGTATACTGCTGGTCCCTGCAGTTGATGGAACATATCATCTATCCTTGGAAGTGGGTACTTGTTCTTCACCGTCGCTTTGTTCAGCTGCCGAAAGTCGACACACATCCTCATAGATCCATCTTTCTTCTTCACAAAGAGGATCGGAGCTCCCCAAGGCGACATACTCAGCCTAATGAAACCCTTCTCTAAAAGATCACGCAATTGGTCCTTGAGTTCAACCAGATCAGCTGGCGCCAATAGATATGGAGCTCTAGAAATAGGGGCAGTCCCTGGCACCAACTCAATACTGAAATCAATCTCTTGTCTACGAGGAAAACCAGGAATCTCATCCTGAAAAAAATCTGGGAACTCTCGGACAAATTGAATATCACTCAATTCCAGTCGCGATTCTTGGGCTAAATCGAGGGATAAATAATAGACCCAGCGTTCTCAGGTGACAACAGGCTGAATATCACCATGGCCGACACTAGTGGAATCTTAGACAGTGAATTCAGGCTAAACCTCACCACTCCATGGAAACAATCGAGAGTAGCCCTATAACACGACAACACGTCCATCCCCAAAATACAATCAATGTCCCTATTCTCCAAGGAAATCAAATTTGTTACCAGCGCATTTTGATCAAATAGATCACGCAATCCAACACCACCTCACGAGATAACAAATTCACACTAATAGGAGTAGAAATAGATACAACATCACACAATGGGGTAACACTCAACCCACACTCTTGTACAAAAAGATTAGATATAAAGTAGTGTGATGCTCCAGTATCGAACAAAACTCTGGCAGGAAAATCAAAGATAGATCAAGTACCTGCTATAACTCTTCCAGGCATATCATCAGCTTGATCTCGAGTCATGGCATTCACCTAAGCTTGTTGAGGTCTCGAAAACTGAGGTCTAGAAGGTCCTCCAAACCTATACGCTTCTCGTGGTTGGAATCCTGCTCGCTGGGATGGGGCAGGAGGTTGTGGCCTCTGTGAAGAACCACAAGCCGAACCTTGTTGAGACACATTAGAGGCTGTCCCCTCATTGAAGGATACACTCTAGCAAAATGTACAGTTTGCCCCCACTTATGACAAAGACCCTGAACTCCACGACACTGAGAAGTCAAATGCCTACCTCAACACTGGATACACGTCACCTCTCCAGAACCAATCCCTCCAGAGCTGACTGTACAAATAGAACTCGAATTCGACCGTCTCTTGAACTGTTTCGCTCGAGGCTTAAACCTCTGGCGATTAGACTGCTGCGATGCCTGAGGAGGCTGAAATGCATACATCCATTCAGGCACGGGATGGAAACCTCATCCAGCTACCGGCTAAACCTGCATATGTGCATCCAAAAGACTCTCCTCAATGTCAACCGCCCTATCCATGGCCTTATCATAATCCGACGGAGAATCTGTCAACACCAACTGAAACAAATCTGGCCTCAAACCTTTCAAGACCTTGATTCGCTTTGTCCTCTCCTGGTTAGACGGTCTAGCATACTCAACGACCTTCAGATTCCCTTGTTTCAGATTATCAAAATCTGTCTCGATTATTGTAGTACAACTCTGGGTTATACTGCCGACGAAAAGAAGCACAAAAGATCTCCCAAGTGACCACAACTCCGATCTCTCTCATAACCCTGGAAGTACCCTTCCACCAGCATTGAGCATGATCCCTCAACTGTAAAATAACCAACTTCAGTCTCTTCTCATCTGAATACTCAACAATATCGATCAACTCTTCCATATGTTCCAACCAGCCTTCAGCCATCAAACCACCATCGGTGCCAGTAAACGTAGGGGTATTCATCTTCTAGAACCTAGCCAACACTAGTTCCATTTCATCAATCTATCTAGTCACATATTCCAGCCCAGCCTCTGTCTGTACAGCTCGACGATGTAAAGGTACACTCTTTCGAACAACATCCTCGTCACTCTCCGGAGCTCTAGACTCCCCTACCACCTGCCTACCAACTCTACCTCCTCTTCTTCTCGGTGGCATCTAACCAAGACTTAGAAGGTAAACACCTAGGTAGATAAAGAAATCATAGATATAACATAAATCACCGAAATCACAGAGTTAATCATGAACAGAAATTCAAAATCTATGCCTAAGCTCAAGTGTGATATAAAAGAATCGAGCTTTTCCCAGTTTAAGCTCTGATACCAAAGTGTCAAGCACAGTGCTCTAAATCAGAGATTAATTACTCAATTAATCGCAATATCGTGGAAGAATAAAAATATGGGCTAAAATTTGCATTTTTCCTGAGCAGAAAACATGATTAAAATACAATCATACTTCAAAGTATAGATTTTCACTCAAGATCCATACAACGAAAATAGTCCCAAAAATGTAAAGAACAAATCGACGAATACAAATATCAAATATATTATTCATGCAGGGCATCCCCTGGAAAACTAGTACAGTACATATACATAACTTGGACTCAAAACAGGGCACTACCAGCCGAAACACCACTCGGTTCAGCTATATTACCTGAAGAACCTACAAAGAACAAACACAAAACCGAAGCATCCCCAAAAGGGAAAGAAGACGAGGTGAAACCTCAGTACGAAGATCACTCAAATAGCAGAAATCGGACAAGGCAGCAATATTTCAAGTCGTGCAATGCATGAAGGGTTACAAAGGATCATCGGTAATCAAAGCACAACGACTCAGTTGGGCATCAAATATCAATAAATCATACGAATCCAGATCACAGTGACTCAGATAACAAGCAAGACTCAGTGAAAGCATAGGATTCTCAAGCAAGGAGGCTCAGCCGACAAATCACTACTCATTGATTATAGGTTCACAAAGGAACATGCTCAATATGTTATGTGTGAATTCAAGGCAGAATCAGGCTCACAAACTATGCATAAAAATCAAACATAAGCAAACCAGATAGTCATCCAGAACAGCGGGGCTAAGCAAAATCAACTTATAGCCAGCACGCAATCACACAACAGGCAATTCACGCTGGAAATATTCTCATGCTTATATCAAAGCTGTTAAATCAATATCAATGCATACCTTAGCTTCTGAGCTACAATTACCACAGAACAGCTTACGACTTACTGCAAAAAACGCATCCCAACTCCTCTCAAATCACTTGTCGAGTAATCAAGGAAAAAACCCCAAGAAAGTAACTAAAAAATTGCAAAGATACTCAAGAAAATCAGCTCTACTCAAGCTTAACCAACTCGCAACCTAAAACTTAGCAGCCCAGACCAGCTGTGTTTAGTCTACAGAGCACTACTCAGCTCAAAGATAAAAGCTCGGAATAGGAACTAGCACTAGAAGAACATGGTTACCTGAACTAGAGCTTAACTCTACCAGAAAATATCAAGAACCAGCTCATGCAGTTCCTCAACTATTATCTCTATCAGGCCTCCTTTCGACTCCAAACTAGTACAAGAACATTGGTGTGAGACCTGAAATTTAATAAGAGATTAATTGTTGGATTAATTGGTTTTTAATGATTTTTGGATGCTCAGATTCCAATTTGAAGGTTTCGATTGCAATTTCGGGTCAGATTTCACGTTTAGAACAATTTTGGAAGTTTTTGTATTTTTGAGTTTTTGGAGGAGAAATTTGATTTTGTGGTGAAAGCTGATCGATTTGGTGAAATCTGGTAGCAGCGTGTATTTTGTATCGCGGGAGATCAATACGCCGTCGTTTAGGTGAAGTCTGTTAGAGTTTTAGAATTTCAAACGTTGCATTGTTGTGTTTTGCGTTGATTATAAAACGACATCATTTATATTAGTGGGTGCGACACCGTTTTGGGTATCAGCAGCGATGGATCTGGTCACATGTGTGTCGTCTGGTTGTATCACTGAGAGCAGATGTCAACGCGGGTCAGAGTTCCTGTAGCACGAGGTGGAAACGTCGTCGTTTTGGAGTGGAGCGCTTGGACCGGCTGTTGGTTTTCGTTGGACATCAGCTGTCGCAAGATTTCACGCGATGTTTGATCAGTCGTTGGGTTTTTAAGCTGTTGGCAATTTTAGTGTCCAGCAGTAGGAATCTGTTGTAGCACTTATTCAGTCGTTGGTTTGTGGAACCGTGCAACAGCTGAAATTTGTCGGTGGATTTAATTCACCAGCTGTTGGTTTATCCAGCTGCTGATTTGGGAACATCTTTAGTGTCTTTGTTTGTGGAATCCGCTCTTGCTGCTGTCAGCTAGTGTGAAGTGTATATATATATTAAAAGACTTGGTCTTCTATTGGATTATCAGATTCCATACTTAGCGATATTTTCTCCCGATTGTTGTTCTTCGCTTCGAACCCTAGAACACTGTTCACCATGAGTTTCTCCGGCGAATTCCCGTCGTTTCCGACCACCTTTTTGGATGTTCGAGGTAGCGTTGGACTCCTCTTGAGAAGCTCTTCCATCCTATAAAACTTTTGTAGGCCACGATTGGCTAGTTGTGGTACACGAAGTTACTGCCCGTTCGTGCGTTGTGTAGTTCATGTTTCCTAGCCTTGAATTAAGCTTCCTGTTAGGTTGTATTGTTGGGATTGATAACTGGTTTGAGTGTATACCTCCCAGCCGTGAGTTATGTGTCGTGTCCCGTGGGATTTATGTTTTGTGCGTTGTGTGTTTAGCAGGTCTAAACCAGATCTCTCGGGCCTGTGATTGTGGTAATCGTTGCACATAATTAAGGTGCGGGTTGAGCTTGTTACATCGTGAGGTTTGGCATGGATAAATGCAGTGATGGCTGATTGTTGTTTCATGTATTGCTGCCAGTGTTTACTACCTGCTGTTATGTGCATACACGCATTATATCACTTGCATTTCAGATCTCAGCCGTATTGTGCATTGTGTTTTTGTCTCGTATCTTTTCGTATTGTACTGTTGTTTCATACCAGGATGCGAGGGCGAGCGGTAATACCGCACTCTTATCTCCTTGCTGGGATTGTTAGCCCTCATGCACCGAGTGGTTAACTACAACAGTTTATGAGTTGTGCAACGGCAGGTTGAGTTGTTTGATGCATCTGATATTCGGGTGTAGTGTCAAGGCGAATGGCTCATTACCAAACTTTGAACACACCCCGTGGCCACTGTTTGTTGCATATTCTGTGGAGCTATGTTTGAGTTCCTTGGCTCTCTTTTTGGTTGTAGCCTTCAGTTGTTATCCGGTGTCTCATGCATAGCATCTGCATTTTATCTTATGCTTTTCTTTAGCTGTTTCAGTTGCTCTCCGTACTGGGGTTTGACCCCATGTCCCTCTGGGGATTGGTTTGTTTTCCTTGCCTGTTTTGTTGTTCAGGTTATCCAGCTGGTCGTGGAGCCAACCCGGCTGGTGGTGCCCCAGGTGGTGGTTAGAGTGTCCCAGTAGCGTATATCATATATTTATGTATCAGTATTGTTAGCCAGGGGATGCCCTATGCTTTTGTTGTATCTTGTGATACTCGGTTGTGGTTGTTACCAGGTATTTGATACATGTTTATGTTGTACTGTTTGTCATGGGCTTGTAGCCTTTGTTGGTTTTGTGTAATTGGGATTATATTTTGAGTATCGCACTATTTTAAATTATATCGTTTTAAACCGTCAGGCCAAAAGCAAAAATTTTACCCTCTTTTAGTAGCTTCCGCTTGTGTTTGTGTGATTTTACTCTGTTGTGAGCACGAGGCCTGACATTTTTGGTATAAGAGCTTAAGCTGGGATAAGCTCGATTTCTTTGATTACGCTTGAGTCTAGGCACAATGTCGTGTGTTGCATGTGCTTGATCTATGTGATTCTGTGTTGCATATTGTTGTGATATCTATGCTATATCTGTTCTCTGTTGCCTTATCCTGTTTAGTGCCTTCGTAGATGCCGCCTAGACGTAGAGCTAGAGGTAGGGGGCAGTTTCAGGAGTCGGAGGGGCAGAATGAGGATCGGCGTAGTGCTCCTAGTCGTATTCATAGTAGTCGTGATGAGGAGGAGGAGGTTGAGGTTTTGCCGACCCCTGTAAAGAGGATGGACGTTGTGATAGCGAGGTTTCAGAGGATGAACCCAGTCTTTAATGGCGACGAGTCGAGCGAGGATGCAGATTCGTGGCTTCGGAACATCACTGGTCTTTTGGATCGTGTCCAGTATGACGACGAGCTTCGTTTGAGTTTGGTGACCCTCCAGCTTAGAAAGGGTGCAGAGCGCTGGTGGCGAGGTGCTTCTAGTAATTTGTTGGAGACTGGCGTTGGGATTACTTGGGATAGATTTTGTGAGACTTTTAGCCAAGAGTATGTTCCTGAGTCATACGTGAATGCCCGTGAGCGGGAGTTTGATCATCTGGAGCAGGGCTCGATGTCTGTTCATGATTATGCTAGGATGTTTTCTTCTTTGTTGGCGTACGTCCCGCATGTTTCTGGCCGGAAGAGGGCCAAGAGGACCAGATTTTTAGAGGGTTTGAACGAAGAGCTGTATCAGATGGTGCTGACAAGCAAACCCAAGACTTATGCTGAAGCAGTTGATAGTGCTATCGATGGTAGCACAGGGTGGTCGTCCTGCTGGTCAGGGAGCGCAGTCTTCTCAGGCTTCTCAGTCAGCCCATCAGCCTCTGCAGCAGCAGCAGCCGCAGGTGTCACAGCAGTCTGGCCGTCAGAGTTTTCGACCCCATGGTCAATAGTTCAAGAAGAAGTCTGGTTCGGGCTCTTCTGGTTCTGGTAGCTCGAGTAGCAGTGGTTCTCGGGCTGAGTTCTGTGGTTATTGCGGTGGCAAGCATCCTTCTACCCAGTGTATTGGTGTTCAGGGCTCTTGCAATATTTGCGGTGAGTATGGGCATTTCTCTAGGGTGTGTCCGTCAGCTGGATCACAGCAAGTCGCAGCCCCGCCTCATGGTCGTGGAGGACAGTCTAGGGGTCGTTCCCCTCAGTTTCAGCAGCCTAGGATTGGTGAGACTCAGTTCAGGCCGTTCCAGCAGCCTGGTCCGTCGCGATTCGGACAGTCGTCTCAGCCATTCTATTATGGAGCCCAGCATGCTCAGGCCAACATTACTAGGGAGCAGGCAGAGGATACGCCGAGCAGTGTGATCGTAGGTACATGTCTTGTTTTCAATTTTCCTGCACGTGTGTTGTTTGACACCGGTGCATCGCATTTTTTTATCTCCGATTCTTTTGCTATCAAGCATGGTCTGTGTACCATTCCTTTGCGCGATGCTGTTTCTGTTTCTACCCCTGGCGGTGTGAGCCTGTTTTCCCAGGAGGTTTTGTTAGAAGTGAGCATGTGTTGGTAGCAAATTTGATCCGTCTGTTGTTGTGGGATTTCGAGTTGTTGGATGGACGTGTTGTCCAACTATAGGGCCTACGTGGATTGTTTCCATGGGATTGTTCGTTTTAGGCCTTTGTCAGACGAGAAGTGGGACTTCTACGGCCAGGATTCTCGATCGAAGATCCCATTAGTCTCAGCGATGGAGATGTTCAGTTTGTTGTCCTTAGGGAATGCTGGTTTCATGATCTATGCTTTGGATGTGTCTTCTTCTTCTCGTGTGCAGCTCAGTGACGTTCCCGTGGTGCGACATTTTCCCGATGTGTTTCCGGAGGAGATTCCTGGTTTTTCTCCGAGGAGGGAGATTTACTTCAGCATAGAGCTGGTGCCTAGCACAACTCCGATTTCTCGTGCCCCATATTGTTTGGTGCCTGTGGAGTTGAGAGAACTCAAGGTGCAGTTGGACGATTTGCTGGAGAAAGGTTTTTCAGACCTAGCATGACGCCGTGGGGAGCGCCCATTTTGTTTGTGAAGTAGAAGGATGGCTCAATGCGGATGTGCATTGATTTCCGCCAGCTGAACAAAGCGACTGTTAAGAACATGTACCCTTTACCCAGGATCGATGATCTGTTTGATCAGCTGCAAGGTTCTGCTATATATTCGAAGATTGACTTGCGTTCAGGGTACCATCAGCTGATAGTAAGATATAAAGATGTCGCAAAGACTTCTTTTCGTACAAGGTACGGACACTTTGAATTCCTGGTTATGCCGTTTGGGCTGACCAACGCTCCTGCAGTCTTTATGGATCTGATGAACCAGGTCTTTAGAGAGTTCATTGATCAGTTTGTGATCGTGTTCATTGATGACATCTTGGTATATTCTAAGACTCCTTTGGAGCATAAGGAGCATTTGCGAATTGTCCTTCAGACGTTGAGAGACCCGTAGCTGTATGCTAAATTCTCCAAGTGCGAGTTTTGGCTGGATCGCTTCGTGTTTCTGGGTCATGTTATTTCAGCCGAGGGGATTTCTGTGGATCCCAGTAAGGTTGATGTTGTGTTGAACTGGGAGCGTCACAGGAATGTGTCCGAGATTCGCAGTTTCTTGGGTCTGGCTGGCTATTACCATCGTTTCATTGAAGGGTCTCTAGCATAGCAAACCCGATGACTCAACTGACCCAGAAGGACAAGAGGTTTGTATGTACTGAGCAATGCGAGAATGCTTTTCAATTGCTCAAGGAGAAGCTGACTACCGCACCTGTGTTGGCTCTGCCATCCGGGTCAGGTGGTTTCGTTGTTTGTTTTGATGCTTCGCTCAATGTATTGGGCTGTGTCTTGATGCAGAATGGTCGAGTCATTGCGTATGCCTCACGGAAGTTGAAACCGCATAAGACTCGTTATCCAGTCCATGATTTGGAGCTAGCAGCCGTGGTCTTTGCGTTGAATTTTGGCGTCACTACCTGTATGGTGAGCAATTTTTGGTGTACTCGGACCACAAAAGTTTGCAGTATTTGTTTTCGCAGCCTGACTTGAATATGAGACAACGTCGTTGGATGGAGCTGCTAAAGGACTTTGATTGCGAGATCAAGTATCAGCCTGGGAAATCAAACGTAGTGGCCGATGCTTTGAGCAGGAAGGCTGGTGAGATGCTTGCTTCGCTGTATATCTCTAAGGACCAGGAGCATCTTAACACTACTGGTTGGAGATTTTACCCGGTTGAGGATTGTGTTGTGGTTTCTTCATTTCAAGTGGAGCCACAGATTGTTTCTAGTATTCGAGCAGCTCAAAGGACTGATCCTTCCATCCATGAGTTGAAGTTAAAGGTCAGGGCTAGAGAACTTGAGGATTATACCGTTTCTTCTATATCTCTAAGGACCAGGAGCATCTTAACACTACTGGTTGGAGATTTTACCCGGTTGAGGATTGTGTTGTGGTTTCTTCATTTCAAGTGGAGCCACAGATTGTTTCTAGTATTCGAGCAGCTCAAAGGACTGATCCTTCCATCCATGAGTTGAAGTTAAAGGTCAGGGCTAGAGAACTTGAGGATTATACCGTTTCTTCTGATGGTTGCTTGAGGTTTCGTGGCAGGCTGGTTGTGCCTAACCTCATTGATTTGAAGGAGGAGATCCTTCGAGAAGCGCACTACAGTAGACATAGTGTTCATCCTGGTGCACGGAAGATGTACCATGCGTTGAAGCCGCACTTCTGGTGGGCTGGCCTAAAGAGCGACGTTGCTGGATTCGTTGCTCGATGTTTGAACTGTCAGATGGTTAAGGCCTAAAGGATGAGACCTGGTGGTCTGTTGCAGAGTTTGGAAGTGCCCCAATGGAATTGGATCACATAGCGATGGATTTCGTGACGCATCTGCCTCGTACCAGCAGAGGATGCGATGCTATTTGGGTGGTTATCGACCAATTGTCGAAGTTTGCACATTTTATTCCCTATGGTATGACCTTTTATTTGAATAAGATGGCGAAACTGTACGTGATTTTGTGGTTAGACTGCACGGTGTGCCTGTTTCGATCGTTTCAGACCAAGATCCAAGATTTACTACTACGTTTTGGAAGAGTTTGCAAACAGCTTTGTGTACCAGATTGGCTATGAGTACAGCATATCATCCCCAGACAGATGGCCAATCTGAGAGAACTATCCAGACGTTGGAGGATATGTTACGAGCTGTTGTTATGGTTTTTTGTGGTAGCTGGCAAGACGCGTTGTCTTTAGTGGAGTTTTCCTACAATAACAGCTATCAAGTGACGATTGGCATGGCGCCGTTTGAGGCTTTGTATGGCAGGAAGTGCAGATCGCCAGTATGTTGGGAAGAAGTGGGGGAGAAGCAGCTATCTGCACCAGATTTTGTGCAGCAAATGAAGGATCATGTGGATCTAATTCGATAGTGGATGAAAGCTGCCCAGGATCGCCAAGCTAGTTATGCGAATAAGAGGCGTCGACCTCTAGAGTTTCAGGTTGGTGATCAGGTATTCCTTAATGTTTCTCCGTTTCGCAGGGTTATGCGCTTTGGACACAAGGGAAAGTTAGCCCCTCGTTACGTTGGACCGTATGAAAAATTGTTGAGAGGATTGGCTCTTTGGCGTATAGGCTATTGTTGCCTCCGGAATTATCTTCTCTACATTATGTCTTTCATGTTTCCATGTTGAGGAAGTACGAGCCAGATCTGTCTCATGTGCTTAGAACTAACGAGGTAGAGCTAGATCAGACGTTGAGTTATCTGGAATATCCTTTGCAGATCCTTGATAGAAAAGAGAAACGGTTGAGGAAAAAAATTATTTCGTTGGTGATGGTGCGATGGAGCAAGCATGCAGGGAAGAAGCTACTTGGGAGTTGGAAGAAAAGATGCAGCGCGAGTGGCCGCATCTGTTTGAGTAGCTGTTGTGCTAGATTCCCAGTAGTTTGAAATTTTTGGTGGTATTTTCCTTAGTTGTTGTTATTTGTTTGCTCAGTTATCTTGAACTCTTGGCCATGTGTTAGGCGAATTTCTGTTTTGGTTTTCTGTTGCTGTGTTGTATTTCCAGAATTGTTGTGTGATTTCGAGGACGAAATCCTTTTTAGTGGGGGAGAAATGTGAGACCTAAAATTTAATAAGAGATTAATTGTTGGATTAATCGGTTTTTAAGGATTTCTGGATGCTCAGATTCCAATTTGAAGGTTTCGGTTGCAATTTCGGGTCAGATTTCACATTTAGAACAATTTTGGAAGTTTTCGTATTTTTGAGTTTTGGAGGAGAAATCTGATTTTGTGGTGAAAGCTGATCGATTTGGTGAAATCTGGTAGCAGCGTGTATTTGGTATCGCGGGAGATCAATACACCGTCGTTTAGGTGAAGTCTGTTAGCGTTTAGAATTTCAGACGTTGCCTTGTTGTGTTTTGCGTTGATTATAAAACGACAGCGTTTATATTAGTTGGTGCGACGGCGTTTTGGGTATCGGCAGCGAGGGATCTGTTCGCATGTGTGTCGTCTGGTTGTATCGCTGAGATCAGATGTCAACGCGGGTCAGCGTTCCTGTAGCGTGAGGTGGAAACGTCGTCGTTTTGGAGTGGAGCGCTTGGACCAGCTATTGGTTTTCGTTGGACATCAGCTGTCGCAAGATTTCACGCGATGTTTGATCAACCGTTGGGTTTTTCAGCTGTTGGCAATTTTAGTGCCCAGCAGTAGGAATCTGTTGTAGCACTTATTCAGCCGTTGGTTTGTGGAACCGTGCAACAGCAGAAATTTGACGGCGGATTTAATTCAACAGCTACTGATTTGGGAACATCTTTAGTGTCGACTGGTTTTGTCTGTGGAATCCACTCTTGCTGCTGTCAGCTGATGTGAAGTGTATATATATATTAGAAGACTTGGACTTCTATTGGATTATAAGATTCCATACTTAGCGATATTTTCTCCCGATTGTTGTTCTTCGCTTCGAACCCTAGAACACTGTTCACCGTGAGTTTCTCCGATGAATTCCCGTCGTTTCCGACCACATTTTTGGACGTTCAAGGTAGCGTTGTACTCCTCTTGAGAAGCTCTTTCATCCTATACAACTTTTGGAGGCCGTGATTGGCTAGTTGTGGAACACGAAGTTACTGCCCGTTCGTCTGTTGTGTAGTTCAGGTAGAACTTCGTTTAATTCGATGAGATCTTGTTCCTAGCCTTGAATTAAGCTTCCTATTAGGTTGTGTTGTTGGGATTGATAGCTAGTTTGAGTGTATACCTCCCAGCCGTGAGTTTTGTGCCGTGTCCCGTGGGATTTATGTTTTGTGCGTTGTGTGTTTAGCAAGTCTAAACCAGATCTCTCGGGCCTGTGATTGTGGTAATCATTGCACAGAATTAAGGTACGTGTTGAGCTTGTTACAGCGTGAGGTTTGGCATGGATAAATGCAGTGATGGCTGACTGTTGTTTCGTGTATTGCTGCCAGTGTTTACTGCCTGCTGTTATGTGCATACACGCATTATATCACTTGCATTTCAGATCTTAGCCGTATTGTGCATTGTGTTGTTGTCTCGTATATTGTTTTATTGTGCTGTTATTTCTTACCAGGATGCGAGGGCGAGCGGCAATACCGCACTCTCATCTCCCTGCTGGGATTGTTAGCCCTCATGCGCCGAGTGGTTAACTACCACAGTTCATGAGTTGTGCAACGGTAGGTTGATTTGTTTTATGCATCTGGTATTCGGGTGTAGTGTCAAGGCGAGTGGCTCATTACCATACTTTGAACACACCCCGTGGCCACTATTTGTTGCAGATTCTGTGGAGCTATGTTTGAGTTCCTTGGCTCCCTTTTCGGTTGTAGCCTTCAGCTGTTATCCGGTGTCTCATGCATAGCATCTGCATTTTATCTTATGCTTTTATTAGCTGTTTAAGTTTCTCTCCGTACTGGGGTTTGACCCATGTCCCTCTGGGGCTAGGTTTGTTTTCCTTGCCTGTTTTATTGTTCAGGTTATCCAGCTGGTCGTGGAGCCAACCCGGCTGGCGGTGCCCCAGGTGGTGGTTAGAGTGTCCCAGTAGCGTATAACATATATTTATGTATCAGTATTGTTAGCCAGGGGATGCCCTGTGATTTTGTTGTATCTTGTGATACTCGGTTGTGGTTGTTACCAGGTATTTGATACATGTTTATGCTGTACTGTTTGTCGTGGGCTTGTAGCCTTTGTTGGTTTTGTGTAACTGGGATTATATTTTGAGTATCGCACTATTTTAAATTATATCATTTTAAACCGTCAGGCCAAAAGCAAAAATTTTACCCGCTTTTTAGTAGCTTCCGCTTATGTTTGTGTGATTTTACTCTGTTGTGAGCACGAGGCCTGACAATGGGCCTCGACGAGGGGTCTCCAACCAAGGTACCGTCACTAAAATCTAACCAGCCAATCTCCAGCAATCAGAAGACAAAGGTGTCCGGTGAACAGTAGCAATGAGGGTTAGAAGATATAAGTTTCGGGATACTCACGGGATAAGATAAGGTATGTGTGTTGTAAAATGACTAAGTGTTGGTCAACACTTATATAAATACTCCCCCGTCAAAGCTACAGTAAAGTCAAACCAGCTCAGACTTTACTACTGTACCAGCTCAGGCACACAAACCAGCTCAGGGAGTACGCTGCTCTCAACCAGCACAGCGCTCAGCGGACCAGCTCAGGTACTTCAAGCAACACACATCCAGCTTGGATCACTTACACGAACCCGGTCAGGTCTACAGTGCTCAGATCAGCTCAGACCTCTCCATTGTTCCAGCTTAGGTACACAGACATTAAAACCAGATCGCATTCCAACAGACCAGTCGGAGCATCCAGCATTTCTCTAAGCTGGGTCCAGCTCACACATACCCCGTAAATCCCAAAGTTGATCCATCTAAGATGGTATCCACAAAAGCCAGCTCGCGACAGACTCATACCAACACAAAAATAATAGTCCACCTCCGAACCAATCTGTCCAACCAGCTCACACCATAACTGGTCTTGGTTCAACTTCAAAGCTTGGATCTGGTCTACAGTGCTCAGATGAGCTGAGACCTCTCCACTGTTCCAGCTTAGGTACACAGACACTAAAACCAGATAGCATTCCAATAGACCAGCTCGGAGCATCCAACATTTCTGTAAGCTGGGTCCAGCTCGCATGTCAGGCCCGTGCTAATTACTAACAATTAACACACAATAAGCGCATAAACACGGAAGCTTAAAAAATCAGGGCTTAAAAATTTTTCGAAATACAATGGGCCTGAACTTCAAATCATACATTCAAAATAGCAATAATAAAATACGAGTTGATTCAATTCCAACACAACAAGTATATCAACCAAAACAAATCCCCAATACATGATAACACGGGGCATCCTCCGGTTCAATACATATCATATATATAAACTGGGACTCAAGGACGCGGGGATCGACCAACTGAACTTCCACTCGGTCCAGCTTGATTACCTAATGCTCCTGCAAATGGGCAACACAGACCCAAAAAAAACAAAAGCAGGAAACAAATACGAGGTCAAGCCTCAATACGAAGAGCTAACAAAGCAGATAAACATGCAACATGCTATAAATCAATGCTATGAATGCATGAGGGCTATCAAGGAATCGGTTAGCTAGACCAGTCAATCAACTGGCAACTCAAATCAAGCCTCTATACCACACACAGCCAATCAGCCGGTGGAAATCATCTGTCCGTGATCATCGGGGCCCGTCAGCCCATCACAGCTCGGCGGTAGACACTCGCATCCGATAGTCACCGCTCCGACGATAGCGTTGGACTTCTCGGACACGACTCAACAGTCGGCCAGTCACAACGTGGCACCCAATCAGGTAATCAATTCAATTATCAATTCATGCTCAAGATGTATGCAATGAATGTCATTCAATATCCATGCTGGATGCATACAATATACAATACGTGAAACAAAACAGAACACAATCAATTTCATCATCTATGTTCACGTAAATCATATAGCAGCAGTTCACAACATCGAAGAAAAGACATGTTCACGCTCAAGCTGCTAAGAGCTGCTCAATTCGTACCTTTCCTCCTTCGAATTACCTACAAACTCCTCCTGGCTCAAATCACGCAGCAGGACACTTCCTAGAAGCTGAAATCCAAAAGCTCACGCTAGCAGAAGAACGCACGCACAGACTTTTCTCAAAAGCTTCGAAGTCCAGCAGCTTCGCGTTTCCACTTCCAGCGAAATACTACTTCTCAAATGGGTAGCAAACGAAAGAGCTAAGCAAGGGGAATTTAGCGCCACAAAGATCTCCAAAAACAAAGGCTGGATGTGATGGAAATCTTGGGAAGAAATGTCTCGGTGAACAGTAGTTCGACAAGGGTTTGGAGAAGAAGAGATAAGATATGGCTGGTTCAAAATATTTCTAAGTGTAAATCAACACTTCGATATATACCTCTTCAAACCTCGCCTGCTGATTCACTAAGATCCATCGAAGTATTCAGCAGAAGTCTATCAGCAGCAATCCTCCCTTTTCTTTTCGTAAAATCAGCAGCAACGACTAAGCAACAATCGCACGAAAACGCTACAAAACGACACCGTTCCAACTTATCTAAACGATGCCGCAGCAACCACCAGCAGACAACAGCTCTCGCGCAAGCAAAACAACCAAGAGCTGATAACAGCTCTCTCTACAAAGCAATCTATCTGCTGGTCGCGAGAAAACACTCAAAACGACGACGCATCTACTAAATCAAACGACGTCATTTCATATACGTAAGCAAAGCTGCCAACTGCTGATCTCCAAACACAAAGCTCCAAAACGCAGCGTTTTCACTTAATCAAACGACGCCGCTTCTCAACGCTCTTGCAAAAGCGCGCCTGCTGATCAGCAGCAACCAATACAACGCAAATACTACCAGCAGCAATGGATACGTCACGCCTACGTCATCATATCTATCGACAGCTCTTGCGAATAGTTCTCAAACCATCTGCTGATCTCTTTTCACAAGCGCATCTGCTGAATCTAATAGTCAACGCTCCAAAATGTTGACTAACACGCGTCACTACCTTATTCTTTCTCGCGGTACGCG
>KQ995276.1:47766-106545 GCA_001598015.1 Dorcoceras hygrometricum
GGCATCTAATCAAGCCTAGAGGTAAGATCTCAAAGCAGATAAAATAGCAAGGCAGATAATAGATCACATAAGTCACAGAGGAAATCAAAATCAAATCAAAACTCTGTGCCTAGACTCGAGTGTGATCAAAAGAAATCGAGCTTATCCCAGTTTAAGCTCTGATACCAAAAATGTCAGGCCCCGTGCTAATTACTAACAATTAATACATAATAAGCGCATAATCACGGAAGCTTAAAATCAGGGCTTAAAAATTTTTTTTTTTCGAAATAATATGGGCCTGAATTTCAAATCATACATTCAAAATAGCAATAATAAAATACGAGTTGACTCAAATTCCAACACAACAAGTATATCAACCAAAACAAATCCCCAATACATGATAACACGGGGCATGGGCATCCCCCGGTTCAATACATATCATAATTAAACTGGGACTCATGGACGCGGGGATCGACTAACTGAACTTCCACTCGGTCCAGCTTGATTACCTAATGCTCCTGCAAATGGGCAACACAGACCCAAACAAAACAAAAGCAGGAAACAAATACGAGGTCAAGCCTCAATACGAAGAGCTAACAAAGCAGATAAACATGCAACATGCTATAAATCAATGCTATGAATGCATGAGGGCTATCAAGGAATCGGTTAGCTAGACCAGTCAATCAACTGGCAACTCAAATCAAGCCTCTATACCACACACAGCCAATCAGCCGGTGGAAATAATCGGTCCGTGATCATCGGGGCCCGTCAGCCCATCACAGCTCGGCGGTAGACACTCGCATCTGGTAGTCACCGCTCCGACGATAGCGTTGGACTTCTCGGACACGACTCAACAGTCGGCCAGTCACAGCGTGGCACCCAATCAGGTAATCAATTCAATTATCAATTCAGGCTCAAGATGTATGCAATGAATGTCATTCAATATCCATGCTGGATGCATACAATATACAATACGTGAAACAAAACAGAACACAATCAATTTCATCATCTATGTTCACGTAAATCATATAGAAACATTTCACAACATCGAAGAACAGACATGTTCACGCTCAAGCTGCTAAGATCTGCTCAATTCGTACCTTTCCTCCTTCGAATTACCTACAAACTCCTCCTGGCTCAAATCACGCAGCAGGACACTTCCTAGAAGCTGAAATCCAAAAGCTCACGCTAGCAGAAGAACGCACGCACAGACTTTTCTCAAAAGCTTCGAAGTCCAGCAGCTTCGCGTTTCCACTTCCAGTGAAATACAACTTCTCAAATGGGTAGCAAACGAAAGACCTAAGCAAGGGGAATTCAGCGCCACAAAGATATCCAAAAACAAAGGCTGGATGCGATGGAAATCTTGGGAAGAAATGTCTCGGTGAACAGTAGTTCGACAAGGGTTTGGAGAAGAAGAGATAAGATATGGCTGGCAAAATATTTCTAAGTGTAAATCAACACTTCGATATATACATCTTCAAACCTCGCCTGCTGATTCACTAAGATCCATCGAAGTATTCAGCAGAAGTCTATCAGCAGCAATCCTCCCTTTTCTTTTCGTAAAATCAGCAGCAACGACTAAACAACAATCGCACGAAAACGCCACAAAACGACACCGTTCCAACTTATCTAAACGACGCCGCAGCAACCACCAGCAGACAACAGCTCTCGCGCAAGCAAAACAACCAAGAGCTGATAACAGCTCTCTCTACAAAGCAATCTATCTGCTGGTCGCGAGAAAACACTCAAAACAACGACGCATCTACTAAATCAAACGACATCATTTCATATACGTAAGCAAATCTGCCAACTGCTGATCTCCAAACACAAAGCTCCAAAACGCAGCGTTTTCACTTAATCAAACGACGCCGCTTCTCAACGCTCTTGCAAAAGCGCTCTTGCTGATCAGCAGCAACCAATACAACGCAAATACTACCAGCAGCAATGGATACGTCACGCCTACGTCATCATATCTATCGACAGCTCTTGCGAATAGTTCTCAAACCATCTGCTGATCTCTTTTCACAAGCGCATCTGCTGAATCTAATAGTCAACGCTCCAAAATGTTGACTAACACGCGTCACTACCTTATTCTTTCTCGCGGTAAATGCAACGTCTGCCAGCAGCAACTTCAAACTTCGAAACTAAAACCAGCATCTCTCCTTGCGTCACGCTGACGTCATCTATGCTGATTCAAAATTCACCAGCACGAGCTACAGTAACTTGTTGCTGCCAGTTTTCTCCAAAATCAACGCGACGCTCAAAAATCCACATCTCTCCTTGCGTCACGCTGACGTCATCTATGCTGATTCAAAATTCACCAGCACGAGCTACAGTAACTTGTTGCTGCCAGTTTTCTCCAAAATCAACGCGACGCTCAAAAATCCAGCAGGAACCTCAAAATCACGCGATTAATCCCAATTCAAACAATTAACCACTAATTCAAATTCTCAATCCTCACATCGCACATACCCCTTAAAACCAAACGTTGATCCCTCTAAGCTGGTATCCACAAAAACTAGCTCGCGGCAGACTCAAACCAGCACAACGAAATAGTCCAGCTCACGACCAATCTGTCCAACCAGCTCACACCAGAACTGGCCTTGGTTCAACTTCAAAACCCACCAGAAAACCTCAAAGATGGTACTAGATTACGCTGGACTTTGAAAAGTTATGTCAACCAGCCTGCAACAAGGTTGAATCCTAACCATCCTATCTTTAAGCAATAACTCCACTAATGTGAGACCCGAAATCTGATAAGATTAATTGAGTTAATTAATCGGGTTTTATTGAGATCAGCTTTGAGTTTTTATGCTTAAAGAAGCTATCGGGCTTGGTTTAGTCCTTAGAATAGTTCTGGAGAGTTAGAGTTGGGTGGAATCTGTTCAGTAGCGAGTGCTGGGTCATCGCTGAATGTTAGCATTCAGCAGTAGTGACGTCAGCAGTTGTCGCTGAGTGGTTGTATTCAACAGTCATAGCGAGATCAGTTGTCGCTGAGCAGTAGCGAGTGCGGTAGCGTGTTTTGGTAGCTGGTGCTTCTACGTCGTCGTTTGGATTAGTTGGAATGACAGTGTTTTGGTTTAGCGAAAAAGACTCAGCTGTGAGTTGCGTTAGCTTCAGCTGTGTGAGAAATCTGTTGTTGCTATTAGATGTTGGTTAGTTTTTCAGCAGTGAGTAGCGGGTGACGTGTACAGTTGCGACAGTAGTTCTCTGCGACGTTGTTTGAGTTAGTAGAGATCTGTTATGGCTTAGAGAGAGATCTGTTTGCGAGCGGGAATATCAGTTGTGATAGCTTAAGTTGTTTGTGGAGCTGTTCCCAGTTTCTGTCAGCAGTGAGATTTAATAGGGAGCTTGGCATTGTTCTCTATTATTGTTCCCGACACTTATAATGTTTCCCGATAGCAAGTTCTGTCGCGATACCCTAGCTACTGTTCATCGAACTTTATTTTCTTCGATTACCGATAGTAGACAGCTCCGATTGAAGTAAGAGTGGTAGCGTTGGACTCCTCTTGCTGAGACGCTTCGTTTGGATATCGATTCGAACGTTTGCTTGAAGCTGGTGAGATGTGCGAAGAAATCTCCCTTGTGTAGTCTGTTAGCATAATCGTTGGATTTCGCTCCTAGCTTGTTGGGGTAAGTAAAGTTCCTGTCTTTTTGCTTTGTTTAGAGATTTTTGTTGAGTTAGAGAGGTAGTATTAGCGCTGGTGGAGTTTGTAACTCCCAGCTGTTGTTTTCTGTGCTTTGGTATTTGAGTAGTTGCTTGTGTTGGCTTAGAAGGTGGTGGATCTGCGTTGCTCGGACCTTGTTTGTAGTAATTGTTGCACAGAGAATTGAGGTACGGATGTGAGCTTGTTACAGCATAGGATTGAGCATGGATTATGTGCTTTGCTGTGTATGCTCTGTGCTGTTATTGATTGTGCCTTGTTATGATATCAGCTGTTGCATTTGCATACACGCATTATCCTGTTGAGCTCTGTTTTGCTAGCTGTGGCTGTTCTGTTGATTTGAGAGTACCAGGATGCTATGTTTTGAGGACGAGTGGGTAGTTCTCATATACACAAGAGGCGGAGCGGGTAACTCCCGTGTCCCTCTTCTCCCTGCTGGGTTTGTTAGCCGCTATGAGCGAAGTGGGTAGCCCCACATCTCATGAGTGGGCAACAGCAGGTGGAGCTGTTTGTTTATCATCTGGTACGGTGTACAAGAGATGAGTGGGTAGCTTCCATGTGCTCAATATACCCCGTGGCCACTGTCTGTTTTTCCTTTGATCAGATCTTGTTGTTGAGCTGTTGTTGCGATCCTCTGGCTCCCTGCTTCGGTTGTAGCCTTGATCCCTTGCATAGCATTTGCATATTTGTCTGTTGCTTTCCTTATGCTGTTTGTATTGCTCTCCGTACTGGGGTTTGACCCCGATGTCCCTCTGGGGGTTGTGTATTGTTTCCTGTATGTGTTTTCAGGTTTCCTAGGTTTCTTTGCTGGTCGTGGCTTTGATCCTCTGTTGGTCGTGTCTTTGACCAAGCTGGAGGTGCCCAGGAGGTGGATAGAGTGTCCCAGTTAGCGTATAGCATATATGTACTAATACTGTCGGCCAGGGAATGCCCTGTTCTTGAGGGATTCAGTTGTTTGCTGTAGTACTTGTATTTGTTTAAATGCTGTACTCTTGTACTGAGTGTTTGTAAATTGGGATATTTTAAGTATGTTTGTATTTTAAATTATATGTTTTAAACCGACAGTCCTAATGCAAAAATTTGAAGCCACTTTTTGTATGCTTCCGCTATTTTTTTGCGTGGTTTAACTCTGAGTAGAGCACGAGGCCTGATATTTTTGGTATCAGAGCTTAAGTTGGGATAAGCTCGATTTCTGTTGATCACATTTGAGTCTAGGCACAGTGTTGTGTGTTTCATGTTCTTGATTATGTGATCTCCTTGCTGCATTTAATTGTGCTGTATCTGTTCTGTTGTGACCTTACCCTCTTAGTGTTTCTTAGATGCCGTCTAGACGTAGGGGTAGAGGTAGAGGGCAGATTCCGGAAGATTCAGAAGGTCGGACCGAAGGCGATCAGCGTAGTTTTCCCTGTCGTGGACGTGGTAGGCAGGCTGAGGATGAGGTTGACGAGTTGGCTGCTCGTGTGAATGATATGGAACTCGTCATGTGAGGTTTCAGCATATGAATCCTCAGGTTTTCAACGGGGATGAGTCTAGTGCTGATGCAGATTCGTGGTTGCAGCATGTCACGGGTTTGTTTAACCGTGTGCAGTACGAGGATAAACTCAAGTTGAGTCTGGCTACTTTTCAGTTGAGGAAAGGTGCGGAGCGTTGGTGGATAGGCACTTCGAGGACTTTGGAAGATACTGGAGTAGGGATTACGTGGGACAGTTTTGCGTTGCTTTTCGCCAAGAGTATGTCCCGAAGTCCTACGTGAACGCCCGTGAGCGTGATTTCGATAACTTGGAGCAAAGCTCTATGTCTGTGAGAGAGTATGCCCGTAGGTTTTCTTCCCTTCTTGCGTATGTGATGCATGTTGCTGGCCGAGATAGAGCTAAGAGAACTAGGTTTCTTGAGGGGTTGAACGAGGATTTGTATTCCTTGGTTTTGCTAGCTCACCGAAGAGCTATGCAGAGGCGGTGGACAGTGCGATCGACATTGAGGAAGGTTTGAGGAACCGTCGGTCTCGTGGTAGGCTGCAGGTGGCGCAGAGTAGTCGTCCAGTGGTTCAGGGAGCGCAACCTTCCCAGTCCGTGTAGTCGTCTCAGCCACCCCAACAGCAGCAACAAGTAGCCCAACAGTTTGGACATCAGAGGTTTCGGCCTCGTGGTAAGCATTTTAAGAATAATTCTGGTTCTAGTTCTTCGGGCTCTGGTAGTTCCAGCAGCGGGGGTACCAAAGTAGAGTATTGTGGCCAGTGTGGTGGAAAGCACCCTACATCGCAGTGTGTAGGTGTGCAGGGTTCTTGCAATGTCTGTGGACAGTACGGACACTTTGCTAGAGTGTGTCCTTTGTCTGTATCGTAGCATATCGTGGCTCCACCGTAGGTTCGAGGTGGATCGTCTAGAGGTCATTCTACTTTTCCTGTTCAGCAGCAGAGGTTGGGGGAGCCTCATTTTAGACCGTTTCAGCAGCCTGGTCCTTCGCGGTTTGGACAGTCTTCCCACCCTCAGTTATCTGGAACTCAGTTTGCCCAAGTGAATGCCATGACTAGGGAGCAAGCGGAGGGCACACCGGGCGGAGGGATTATCACAGGTACTTGATTTGTTTTTGATTTTCCTGCACGTGTGTTGTTTGATACAGGATCATAGCATTCTTTTATTTCTGATGCATTTGTGGTTGAGCATGGTTTGCATACCACTACCTTGTGTGATGTTGTATCTGTTGCGACTCCTGCCGACGCGAGCCTGTTCTCCCAGGAGATTTTGTTGAATGATGTTCTTAGGTTTGGCGAGAGTGTGTTGTTAGCCAACCTGATCAGGCTAGTGATGTGGGATTTTGACTGTATAGTTGGAATGGACGTGTTGTCTAGCTATAGGGCTACTATGTATTGTTTCCATGGCGTTGTGCGATTTAGGCCCCAGTCTAGCGAGAAATGGAATTTCTACGGCCAAAATTCCCAGTCAAAGATTCCTTTAGTCTCTGCGATGGAGACGTTCAGCCTGTTTTCGCTTGATAATGCTGGTTTTATGATCTATGCCTTAGATGCGTCTTCTTCTTCGAGCGTAGAGCTTAGTAGAGTCCCTGTGGTTCGACATTTCCCGGATTTGTTTCTGGAGGAGATTCCTGGTTTTCCTCTGAGGTGGGAGATAGACTTTAGCATTGAGTTTGTTCCTGGTACAGCTCCAATTTTGCGTGCTTCGTATCGTTTAGCGCCTGCTGAGTTGAGGGAGCTTAAGGAGCAGCTTAGTGATTTGCTGGAGAAGGGATTCATTAGGCTTAGCATGTCCCCGAGGGAGCGCCTATCTTGTTTGTCAAGAAAAAGGACGGGTCGATGAGGATGTGCATCGACTTTAGGCAGTTGAACAAGGCGACAGTGAAGAACAAGTACCCTTTGCCTAGGATCGATGATCTTTTTGACTAGTTGCAAGGGTCTGCCGTATTTTATAAGATCGATCTTCGTTTGGGTTACCATCAGTTGCGCATCCGTGAGCAGGATGTTGAGAAGACTGCGTTTCGTACGAGGTATGGGCATTATGAGTTTCTAGTTATGTCTTTTGATTTGACGAATGCTCCCGCAGTTTTCATGGATTTGATGAATAGAGTCTTTAGAGAGTTCATCGATCAGTTTGTGATTGTGTTTATCGATGACACTTTGGTGTAATCTAAGACTCCATTGCAGCAGAAGGAACATTTGATGCTAGTTCTTCAGAAGATTTGAGACTCGCAGTTGTATGCTAAGTTCTCCAAGTGTGAGTTTTGGTTGGACCGAGTTGTGTTTCTGGGTCATGTGATTTATGTTGATGATATTTCTGTGGATCGCAGTAAGGTTGAGACTGTTCTTAACTGGGAGCGTCCCAAGAGTGTCGCTGAGATTCATAGTTTCTTGGGTTTGGCTGGCTATTATCATCGTTTTATAGAGGGATTCTCTAGTATAGCAAAGCAAATGATGCAGTAGACTCAGAAAGAGAGGAGGTTTGTGTGGACTGAGCAATGCGAGAATAGTTTTCTGTTGCTAAAAGAGAAGCTAACTTCTGCGCCTGTGTTAGCTCTGCCGTGTGGTTCAGGTGGTTTTGTAGTTTGTGCAGATGCTTCCATGAATGGATCGGGTTGTGTGTTGATGCAGAATGGTCGAGTCATTGCTTATGCCTCTCGGCAGTTGAAGCCGCATGAGACTCGTTACCCAGTTCATGATTTGGAGTTAGCAATGGTTTTTACTTTGAAGATTTGGTGCCACTACCTATATGGTGAGCAATTTGTGGTGTACTCGGACCATAAGAGTTTTCAGTATCTGTTTTCTCAGTCAGATTTCAATATGAGACAGTGTAGATGGATGGAGCTGCTAAAGGATTTTGATTGTGAGATCAAATACCAGCCTGGGAAGATGAATGTATTTGCTGATGCATCGAGCAGAAAGGCTCAAGTGGCGATGCTGGCTTCGATGCAGATTTCGAAGGTCCATGAGCATCTTAGCACTACTGGTTGGAGTTTTTACCCTGCTGAGGATTATGTTGTGGTGTCTTCTTTCCAATTTGAGCCACAAATTGTTGCTAGCATTAGAGCTGCTCAAAAGACAGATCCTTCCATCCATGAGTTGAAGCTGAAGGTGAGAGCTGGACAGTTGGAGGACTATTCTGTCTCTTCGGATGGTTGTTTGAGATTCCGTGGCAGGTTGGTTGTGCCAAATCTGGTTGATATTAAGGAAGATATTTTGCGAGAAGCTCATTGCAGTAGATACAGTGTCCATCCTGGTGCAAGGAAGATGTATCATGCCTTAAGCAGCATTACTGGTGGGCAGGTTTGAAGAGTGATGTTGCTGATTTTGTGGCTAGATGTCTGAATTGTCAACAAGTCAAGGCAGAGAGGATGAGATCTGGTGGTTTGTTGCAAAGCATAGAGGTGCCCCAATGGAATTGGGAGCACATAGCTATGGATTTTATCACGCATTTGCCTCGTTCCAGCAGAGGTTGTGATGCGGTTTGGGTTGTGATAGACAGATTGTCGAAGTCTGCGCACTTCATTCCCTATAATATTACCTATTCATTGAATAAGATGGCGAAGCTGTACATAGATTTTGTGGTGCGTTTGGAAGGTGTGCTAGTTTTGATTGTTTCAGATCATGATCCTCGATTTACTTCCAGGTTTTGGAAGAGTTTGAAAACAACTTTGGGAACTAGATTGGCTATTAGTACAGCTTATCACCCCCAAACAGATAGCCAATCTGAGAGGACAATCCAGATTTTAGAGGATATGTTGAGAGCTGTTGTGATGGACTTCAGTGGTAGCTGGCAAGACTCGTTGTCTTTGGTTGAATTTTCCTACAATAACAGCTATCAGGTCACGATTGGTATGGCACCGTTTGAAGCTTTGTATGGCAGAAAGTGCAAGTCGCCGATATGTTGGGAAGAAGTGGGGGAGAGGCAGCTGTCTTCTCCAGAATTTGTGCAGCAGATGAGAGATGAGTTGGACTTGATTCGCCAGAGAATGAAAGCTGCACAAGATCGCCAAGCCAGTTATGTGAATAAGAGGCGTAGGCCTTTAGAGTTTGAGGTTGGTGATCTAGTTTTCCTTAAGATTTCTCCTTTCCGTAGTGTTATGAGATTTGATCTCAATGGAAAGTTAGCTCCTCGTTATGTTGGTCATTATGAGATTTTAGAGAGGATTGGTCCTTTGGTTTATCGGCTGTTGTTGCCACCAGATTTGTCTTCCTTACATGATGTGTTTCATGTTTCGATGCTGAGGAAGTACGAGCCAAATCCCTCGCATGTGTTCAGAACTGACGAGTTATGTTGGTCATTATGAGATTTTAGAGAGGATTGGTCCTTTGGTTTATCGGCTGTTGTTGCCACCAGATTTGTCTTCCTTACATGATGTGTTTCATGTTTCGATGCTGAGGAAGTACGAGCCAAATCCCTCGCATGTGTTCAGAACTGACGAGGTGAAGTTAGATCTGACTTTAACTATGTTGAGTATCCCTTGCAGATCTTGGATAGAAAAGAGAAACAGTTGATGAACAAAACCATTCCTTTGGTGATGGTTCAGTGGAGCAAACATGGTAGAGAGGAAGCGACGTGGGAACTGGAAGAAAGGATGCAGCGTAAGTGGCCGCACCTGTTTGAGTGAGCGCTTCCTAGATTCCAGTAGTTAGTTCCTTGTTATTTCTTAATAGATGTTTGCTTAAGTTCTTTTCCCAAGTTATCTTGAACTCTTGTTTTGGAGTTGATTTTTCGAGGACGAAATCTTGTTTTAGCGGGGGAGAGATGTGAGACCCGAAAGGTGATAAGATTAATTGAGTTAATTAATCGGGTTTTACTGAGATCAGCTTTGAGTTGTTATGCTTGGAGAAGCTATCGGGTTTTGTTTTAGTCCTTAGAACAGTTCTGGAGAGTTAGAGTTGGCACGGAATCTGTTCAGTAGCGAGTGCTGGGTCATCGCTGAATCTTAGCTTTCAGCAGTAGTGACATCAGCAGTTGTCGGTGAGTGGTTGTTTTCAGCAGTCGTAGCGAGATCAGTTCTCACTGAGCAGTAGCGAGTGCGCTAGCGTGTTTTGGTTGTGGGTGCTTCTACATCGTCGTTTGGATTAGTTGGAACGACAGTGTTGTGGTTTAGCGAAGAAGACTCAGCTATGAGTTGTGTTAGCTTCAGCTGTGTGAGAAATCTGTTGTTGCTATCAGATGTTGGTTAGTTGTTCAGCAGTGAGTAGCGGGTGATGTGTCTTGTTGCGATAGTAGTTCTCTGCAACGTCGTTTGAGTTAGTAGAGATCTGTTATGGCTTAGAGAGAGATCTGTTTGCGAGCGAGAATATCAGTTGTGATAGCTTGAGTTGTCGGTGGAACTGTTCCCAGTTTCTATCAGCAGTGAGATTTAATAGGGAGCTTGGCATTGTTCTCTATTATTGTTCTCCACACTTAGAATATTTCCCGATAGCAAGTTCTGTCGCGATACCCTAGCTACTGTTCACCGAACCTTATCTTCTTCGATTTCCGATGGTAGACAGCTCTGATTGAAGTAAGAGTGGTAGCGTTGGACTCCTCTTGCTGAGACGCTTCGTTTGGATATTGTTTTCGAACGTTTGCTTGAAGCTAATGAGATGTGCGAAGACATCTCCCTTGTGTAGTCTGTTAGCATAAGCGTCGGATTCGCTCCTAGATTGTTAGGGTAAGTAAAGTTCCTGCCTTTGAGCTTTGTTTAGAGCTTTCTGTTGGGTTAGAGAGGTATGATTAGCGTTGGTGGAGTTTGTAACTCCCAGCTGCTGTTTTCTGTGCTTCGGTGTTTGAGTAGTTGCTTGTGCTGGCTTAGCTGGTGGTGGATCTGTGTTTCTCAGACCTTGTTTGTAGTAATTGTTGCACAGAGAATTGAGGTATGGATGTGAGCTTGTTACAGCTTAGGATTGAGCATGGATTATGTGCTTTGCTGTGTATGCTCTGTGCTGTTATTAATTGTGCCTTTTTATGATATCAGATGTTGCATTTTCATACACGCATTATCCTATTGAGCTCTGTTTTGCTAGCTGTGCTTGTTCTGTTGATTTGAGAGTACCAGGATGCTGTGTTTGAGGACGAGCGGGTAGTTCCCGTATACACAAGAGGCCGAGCGGGTAACTCCCGTGCCCCTCTTCTCCCTGCTGGATTTGTTAGCCGCTATGGGCGGAGTGGGTAGCTCCCACATCTCATGAGTGGGAAACATCAGGTGGAGCTGTTTGTTTAGCATCTGGTACGGTGTACTGGAGATGAGTGGGTAGCTCCCATGTGCTCAGTATACCCCATGGCCACTGTATATTTTCCCTTTGATCAGATCTTGCTATTGAGCTGTTGTTGCGATCCTTTGGCTCCCTGCTTTCGGTTGTAGCATTGATCCCTTGCATAACATTTGCATATTTATCTGTTGCTTTCCTTATGCTGTTTGTATTGCTCTCTGTACTGGGGTTTGACCCCGATGTCCCTCTGGGGCTTGTGTATTGTACCCTGTATGTGTTTTTTGCTTTCCTAGGTTTCTCTGCTGGTCGTGGCTTTGACCCAGCTGAAAGTTCCCCAGGAGGTGGATAGAGTGTCCCAGTTAGCGTATAGCATATATGTACTAGTACTGTCAGCCGGGGAATGCCCTGTGCTTGAGGGATTCAGTTGTATGCTGTAGTACTTGTATTTGTTTAAATGATGTACTCTTGTACTGAGTGTTTGTGAACTGGTATATTTAAGTATGGTTGTAATTTAAATTATATGTTTTAACCGTCAGGCCTAAAGCGAAAATTTTAAGCCACTTTTTGTATGCTTCCGCTATTGTTTTGCGTGGTTTAACTCTGGGTAGAGCACGAGGCCTGACATCTCCACTGGTAAATCATCAATCAGCTCTAACCTTCAGTGCTTAAAACCACGATTCAAACTAAAGATAATCCGCACTGAAACCTTAAAAACTTGCAAAACCATCTTGGCAACAAAACCTGGACCAGCAAACGTCTAAGCTGGTCTATTCACCAGCAGCTTATCCAGCTGAAGTATCTACTTGGGTTAAACACAAATCTGCTCTAATTTACTCATTAATTATCATCCGATAATTCCAGTTCTCACAATCTCGACCAGACTGGATGTCGCATATGCTCTGAGTGTCACGAGCAGCTACCAAGCCAACCCCGTCCAAATGCATTGGAAAGCTGTGGAAGGTATTCTTAAGTACTTACGAAAGAATAAGAATATGTTCATGGTTTATAAGGGTGGTGAACTGAAATTGGAAGGCTACACTGATTCTATCTTCCAATGCGATGTGGATGACTTGAAGTCAACCTCTGGATTTATATTCATGCTCAATGGTGGTGCTGTCTCTTGGAAGAGTTCCAAGAAAGACATCATCGTGGATTCAACCACTGAGGTTGAGTACATCGCAACATTAGCTGTTGCTAAAGAGGCGGTTTGGATGAGGAATTTTGTCAAATAGTTGGCGTAATTCTGAAGAAGTTGGTCCAGTTCTGGTGTACTATGAACACGGGTGCCGTTGCTCAAGCAAAGGAACCCAGGTCACACCAAAGATCCAAACACATACTTTGAAAATACCACATAATCCGGGATATTGTGGCTAAAGGTGACATAGCAGTCAAGAGAGTCACGTCTGCAGACAACATTGCTGACCCACTTACGAAGCCCTTGCCTGGTCTCAAGCCCGGTGTTCTAAAAACAGCTAAAACACGGAAGCTTAAAAAGCGGGTAAGCCCTGACTGAAATTCTATCATTTAAAGTACACACATATTCAAAATATAATCTTTGCATCAAAATCTGACTGCATAAATTTCAATCATTCAATCATCCAATATATATATACAACCAATCACAAATCGAATCAATACAACAACTACACAGGTCATCCCCTGGCAATGACTCGATATAGCATATATATGTATATATATATATATATATATAACTGGGAACTCAAGCCTAGGGCTGCAACAGCTGCCTCACTCTCGGACCAGTTGAACCAACTGAAAATGTCAGGCCTCGTGCTCTACTCAGAGTTAAACCACGCAAAACAATAGCGGAAGCATACAAAAAGTGGCTTTAAAATTTTCGCTTTATGCCTGACGGTTTAAAACATATAATTTAAAATACACAATACTCAAAGTAATCCCAGCATTTTACAAACACTCAGTACAACAGTACAACATTTAAACAAATACAAATAACAGTACTACAACGGATCACACAATCCCACAAGCACAGGGCATTCCTCGGCTGTTAGTACTAGTACATATATGCTATACGCTAACTGAGACACTCTATCCACCTCCTGGGGCACCTCCAGTTGGGTCAAAACCACGAGTAGCAGAGAAACCTGGGAAACCTGAAAACATATACAGGCAACAATACACAAGCCCCAGAGGACATCGGGGTAAAACCCCAGTACGGAGAGCAGCATAAACAGCATAAGGAAAGCAACAGATAAATATGTAAATGCTATGCAAGAGATCAAGGCTACAACCGAAAGTAGGGAGCCAAAGGATAGCAACAACAGCTAAAAAGCAAGATCAGATCAAAGGAAAGACAATCAGTGGCCACGGGTATACTGAGCATGTGGGAGCTACCCACTCATCTCCAGTACACCATACCAGATGCTAACCAAACAGCTCCACCTGCTGTTGCCCACTCATGAGATGTGGGAGCTACCCACTAGCGCTCATAGCGGCGGATCCAGATCTCGTTTCCCGGGGCGCAGCGGAAGTTTTAAAAAAATTGCACCAGGAATGGTCAATGCATAATAACTAATGCAGTAAAACATTCATAGGATGTTTTATAGCGTTACCTTGATGGCGTCTAGGCGCCTGGCTCCGACCAGTTTCACAGGGAAACCGGCACTTCAAAGGTTGGCGGCGGTAGATCTCCTAATCCGGTCCACGACTGGAAACAGGACTCCTTCGTCAGCATGCACTAGAAGACCTGACGAATTTACCACGGACGGAATATCCTCGTCGACGTGATCGGAACAAGTCCAATCACGTGAGCAATGGCGGCGCGTGGAGGAGCGGCGGCCGAGAGGAGGAATTGGAGAGGGGGGCGGCGGCTTAGTGTCTAGGGTTTGTGTGATGCTTAAGTGTGTCATGAAACCCTAGGCACTCATGTATATGTAGGTGTGATGGGCTTGAACCGGCCCAATGGACTTGGGGCGGGCCCAGGTCCATATGAACATTCGGTTCAAGTACATCGCCGTGGCTCCATCATAATCCCGATCGACGATCAGATCGAACCGATCTACACAGTTTCCAAAACTGAGTATTATGATGCGAAAACAATTTTTTAGACCACTTATTTCAAAATTGCAGTTTAGCCCCTCCAAGTTTCAAGGATAGTCAAACTAGCCCAAACTTTATGAAAATTGCAATTTGACCCCTGTTGACTTTTAGGAAGTCGCACCCCCTAAATTCCTCCTCCTATGCTCAACACATTGAGCTCAATTTCCGTGTGGGAATCGTGAAGCCAGTACTTGTGTGACCCTCAATGGTTCAGGGATACAGCTAGCCGTGGGCTCACAACCATTGCGACTCCGAAATCTTAATTTCGGACTGACCCATCGGATCATGGTAAAGTGCCTAGCAACATCGCCCCATGATCCCCTAGGTATCACTGATAGTGCCTGCAAGAACCAGTCGGTCATGGTCAGCGTACAGTACGGTCCTTTCAATACATATATCCCGATTAGATCAACGACCATTGGTATATCTAGAGTCGCTAGAGATCCAATAACTATGCATACATCTTAGATATCAAATAGTGACATCACGTGTGTTACTAGGTAAACCCATTTACCTAAAAAACATCTAGTACTCTGGCCAGAGATTTATCACACTATTATCTCCTCAGATAGCATAGGATATCCATGTGTTGGTCCGAAAATAGGATCAAAAGGATAGCCAGCGCTGATTTGACAAACATTAAAAATTTTGCGCTGCTATAAACGAGCTGCAATAGCTCAAGGTTCTTGAACATATAAAATACAAATAGCACCGGAGACAGATCTGGTATGAAATTAAAATCATGCGGAAACACCAGAACTGAATCCTTAGTATTTTAAAACGATTCAAACAGATTTATGTGCAACATAAATATGTTCGACTGTGCAAGTGTGCTAACTGTGCATGCCTTCAAATATGTTATGCGATGCTAAAGTAAAGCAGGTGCTGAATGAATAACAGAGTACAATACACAAGCGATTTGTTTCTGGAAGTTCGGACCTCAATGTCCATGTTCGACTGTGCAAGTGTGCTAACTGTGCATGCCTTCAAATATGTTATGCGATGCTAAAGTAAAGCAGGTGCTGAATGAATAACAGAGTACAATACACAAGCGATTTGTTTCTGGAAGTTCGGACCTCAATGTCCTACATCTCCCCTTCTTCCACCTCGGAAGGATCCACTAGAAGACTTTGATGGTTACAGCACATCTGCAAACACCCACCCACACAAGCAGCACTTGTATGGACTCCTAGACTCAACAATGCACACCAGCCGCAACTGCGTGACTAACTACATACACATGAGTTTTACGTCATCGTGCTTGGACGGTAACTGAGAAACGTCTTTGAGATTCATTCACCAATAAAGTGTGAATGAATCTCTGTGTGTGAGATTTGATACAATAAAGCTCTCAACTCTCTGTTTCTCACACACTAGGGAAATTGCTCTTGGAACTTCAACTGCTGAACTCTAATCATCTGCTGATTTAGCACGACGTTGTTCTTCACTGTTACGTTTGCTGTTGTCAGCTTCTTGTTCAACATTGCTCATCAGCTGTCAACAGCTTCTTGAATGGCGACTGTCGACAGATTCGTCATGGTACTTATAATTAGCGACTACTAACAGATTCGTCAGCAGTAATATAACTGGCGACTGCTAACAGCTTTGTGAATAGTAACTGACAACAGCTTCGTGAACAGTAACTTGCTGCTGGAATCTTCTTCTCATCTGTTGATTGTGATGACGTCATCAGTGCTGCTCATTTCTTTCTCCAGAATGTATGCTGACGTCATCACAACTGATAACAGCTCCTGCGCTTCTGCTGATTTTTTTATTCTTTCAAACAGCAATGCTGACGTCATCTTTGCTGCTCACAGCTTTCTCCAGTAGACATGGTGACGTCATCATTGCTGATAACAGTGATAAAAAAGATAGCCAGCGCTGATTTGACAAACAGTAAAAAACAGCTTTGTGAATAGTAACTGACAACAGCTTCGTGAACAGTAACTTGCTGCTGGAATCTTCTTCTCATCTGCTGATTGTGATGACGTCATCAGTGCTGCTCATTTCTTTCTCCAGAATGTATGCTGACGTCATCACAACTGATAACAGCTCCTGCGCTTCTGCTGATTTTTTATCTTTCAAACTGCAATGCTGACGTCATCGTTGCTGCTCGTAGCTACTTCCAGTAGACATGCTGACGTCATCATTGCTGAATCCAGATTTCTCTTCGCTTCAAATTCATAAGCTGATTTCTCGATTTCTTCAATCAGCAATGCTGACGTCATCTTTGCTGCTCACAGTCTTCTCCAGTAGACATGCTGACGTCATCATTGCTGAATCCAGATTTCTCTTCGCTTCAAATCCATCAGCTGATTTCTCGATTTCTTTCAATCAGCAATGCTGACGTCATCTTTGCTGCTCACAGCTTTCTCCAGTAGACATGGTGACGTCATCATTGCTGATAACAGTGATAAAAAAGATAGCCAGCGCTGATTTGACAAACAGTAAAAATTTTGCGCTGCTATAAACGAGCTGCAATAGCTCAAGGTTCTTGAACATATAAAATACAAAGAGCACCGGAGACAGATCTGGTATGAAATTAAAATCATGCGGAAACACCAGAACTGAATCCTTAGTATTTTAAAACGATTCAAACAGATTTATGTGCAACATAAATCTGTTCGACTGTGCAAGTGTGATAACTGTGTATGCCTTCAAATATGTTATGCGATGCTAAAGTAAAGCAGGTGCTGAATGAATAACAGAGTACAATACACAAGAGATTTGTTTCTGGAAGTTCGGACCTCAATGTCCTACATCTCCCCTTCTTCCACCTCGAAAGGCTCCACTAGAAGACTTTGATGGTTACAGCACATATGCAAACACCCACCCACACAAGCAGCACTTGTATGGACTCCTAGATCTGTCTCCTGTGCTCTTTGTATTTTATATGTTCAAGAACCTTGAGCTATTGCAGCTCATTTATAGCAGCGCAAAATTTTACTGTTTGTCAAATCAGCGCTGGCTATCTTTTTGATCCTATTTTCGGACCATCAATTGGTATCAGAGCAGGTTGTTCTTGAACGAGCACTGATTTTAAAACACATGTGCTATGTTTTTACGGTTTTTACTGTTTTGAGAAGCTTATTTTATGAAGGCCAGATTTGTTTTTGTATAGAACCGGTTTTTCGCTTGTTGAACTGTCATGGGATGCGCGAGTCCCGTGCGGTTGCCAAGCTTCTATTTTCGTTGTGCTGTAAGATCACTTGGAGCGAGGCTCAGTGACAAGCACATGGGGCGAGATAGAAGAAGGAAAAATCTGAGCTTTTATCTGTACTGGTTCTTCATATATTTAAGTAACTCAGTAGCACGTGTTCATTTGAAACAATATTTCGATGCTCTGATTTGTTTTTAAATTGTTCTGTTTTGCGGATTTCCAGCTGATGCAAAATTTTTGTTTTTAAATATTTTGAGCTCATGTTATAAAAGACAGGGAGAGTGGCGTCACTGTCTTTGACTAATTTGAGTTATGCATCAGTTCAGTTTTCAAAATCATATAGCTCTTGCATACGGTGCTTCCCAAAAGCTGATTTCGTTTTTAAAAATTTTAAAACTCCTACTGTTACGTTGTTTTTGTTGTAACAGTGTAGGGAGAGTTTTGTTTTAAATATGGGAATACCAGCAGTTCGATCTCTTTTTGATTCCCACAAAAAGGGAGAGAATTGTTAGAACATGCATTTATTATTTGAGGTTTTGTGTAAATCAAAATACATTCTGGATCTGTTATCCAGATCCATCACCATGCACAAGGGCGAGCGGTGAATCCTCGACAACGAAGCATCGACTCCTACATGCATCGGGACCTCACCCAATCCCGCCACCTAATGACCCCATCAGGGTCGGTAAACGGGTCAAAGTGAGGCACCTATCATGTAGAGTCTCAATGACGTTTCGAGTAGTGAGGACTAATCAGTACAACCAAGACCTCAGACTTATCCACTCGACAAATGGTAACCACTTGGAAAGTCTGAACGACGGTAGTTCGATAGATCACCAGGTCACTATGTTAGAGTAGATGTCCAACTATCCAACTTGTGGCGTGTGGGTTTTATTGACTCTTTGAATAACGATCTTTATTTATGAAATTTGTATTTCTTTATGGCATTCTTTATCTTCATTATTGATTTATAATGTTAACAATTGTGTTGGATAAAGACCTAGAATGCACCATAGTGTATGTTAGATGTGATAGTGGATATGATGGCTATCATGATTGTACTGATTAGTCCTCACTACTTGAAACGTCATTAAGACTCTACATGATAGGTGCCTCACTTTGACCCGTTTACCGACTCTGATGGGGTCATTAGGTGGCGGGATTGGGTGAGGTCCCGATGCATGTAGGAGTCGATGCTTCATTGTCGAGGATTCACCGCTCGCCCTTGTGCATCGATATCCTATGCTATCTGAGGAGATAATAGTGTGATAAATCTCTGTCCAGAGTACTAGATGTGTTTTAGGTAAATGGGTTTACCTAGTAACACACGTGATGTCACTATTTGATCTCCAAGATGTATGCATAGTTATTGGATCTCTAGCGACTCTCGATATACCAATGGTCGTTGATCTAATCGGGATATATGTGTTGAAAGGACCGTACTGTACGCTGACCATGACCGACTTGTTCTTGCAGCCACTATCAGTGATACCTAGGGGATCATGGGGCGATGTTGCTAGGCGCTTTACCATGATCAGATGGGTCAGTCCGAAATTGTGATTTCGGAGTCGCAATGGTTGTGAGCCCACGGCTAGCTGTATCCCTGAACCATTGAGGGTCACACAAATACTGGATTCACGATTCCCATACGGAAATTGAGCTCAATGTGTTGAGCATAGGAGGAGGAATTTAGGGGGTGCGACTTCCTAAAAGTCAACAGGGGTCAAATTGCAATTTCCCTAAAGTTTGGGCTAGTTTGACTATCCTTGAAACTTGGAGGGGCTAAACTGAAATTTTGGAATAGGTGGTATGAAAAATTGTTTTCGCATCATAATACTCTGTTTTGGAAACTGTGTAGATCGGTCCGATCTGATCGTCGATCGGGATTATGATGGAGCCACGGCGATGTACTTGAACCGAATGTTCATATGGACCTGGGCCCACCCCAAGTCCATTGGGCTGGTTCAAGCCCATCACACCTACATATACATGAGTGCCTAGGGTTGCATTACACACTTGATACAACTCTACAACCCTAGACACAAGTAGCCGCCCCTCCCTCTCCCATTCACCTCTCGGCCGCCGCACCACCACACGCGCCGCCGTGTGCCGCCGCCTTCGTGGTTGGACTTGTTCCGACCACTGTGATGAGGAGATTCCGTCCGTGGTAAATTCGTCAGGTCTTCTAGTGCAGGCTGACGACGGAGTCCTGTTTCCAGTCATGGACCGGATTAGGAGATTTACCGCCCCCAACCTTTGAAGTGCCGGTTTCGCTGTGAAACTGGTCGGAGCCAGGCGCCTAGACGCCAGCAAGGTAACGCTCTAAAACATCCTATGAATGTTTTATTGCATTAGTTATTATGTATTGACCGTTCCCGGTGCATTTATTTTTAAATCTTCCGCTGCGCCCCGGGAGCGGGATCCGGATCCGCCGCTGTGCCAACACACTATCCATCTGCATGCTCAGAACATCACAATGTTCCCTACCAATGAAACGTGGTACTTCGCATCGCAGATGCTAGTCTCAAGCTCGGGCGGCCTTATCCTCATTTTGACGGCCCAATCGACTAGGAACGAGTTTAGAACACACAGTGACTATTAGATGTGTTTCATGATAGCCATCATATCCACTATCACATCTAACATACACATTGGTGCATTCTAGGTCTTTATCCAACACAATTGTTAACATTATAAATCAATAATGAAGATAAATAATGCCATAAATAAATACGAATTTCATAAATAAAGATCATTATACAAAGAGTCAATAAAACCCACACGCCACAAGTTGGCTAGTTGGGCATCTACTCTAACATGAGGAGAGTCTGATGGAGGTGCAGAATCAAGTTCAGCCGATAGCTGGACATAGTTTTCAACCTGTACCCGAAGTGATGCCGTCTTTCCAATCTCCTCAAGTGCCGCAACAGTCGAATCGTCAGAGGTTCAAGCCCCGATGGAAACAGTTTAAGAAGAAGGTGCATTCGAGTTCTTCTGGTTCAGTGAGTTCTGGTGGCAGTGGCTCCGGAGGAGGAGTGACTTGTGGATAGTATGGAGGTCGTCATATGACTTCGCAGTATCGTGGAGTTCAGGGGCTTTGCCATAACTGTGGGAAGCCTGGACATTTTGCTCGAGTGTGTCCTACTGGAGGACAGTCAGTGAATCAGTCACAGTAAGGTTCTGCTGGTGGTTCTTCGCAGTAGAGACAGTTACCTTTTGCCCAGACCCAACGATCAGGTTTCAAACACCGTGAACCGTCAAGGTTTGGTGGACCTTTGAGACCTCAGTTTCCGGGACCGCAGCAGGCTCAGGAGAACGCCTTGACGAGTGAGCAAGCCGCTGAGATGCCTAAGAGGATTATTGCAGGTACTTGTGGTATCTTTGATTTCCCTGAACGAGTTTGTTTGATACTGGAGCATCACATTCCTTTATTTCTGAGTTGTTTCTGTATGAGTGTGGGTTGAGTTCTTCCCCACTGTGTGATGTTGTCTCTGTATCTAATCCTACTGGTATGAGTTTGTTGTCCCATGAGGTGGTGTTGGATTGTGTTCTCAGGTTTGATGAGCATGTGTTGGTGACCAATTTGATTGTTTTTGGAATTAGAGATTTTGATTGTATTTTGGGAATGGGCGTGTTGTCCAGTTGTAGAGCGACAGTGGATTGTTTCCATGGTGTAGTGAGATTTAGGCCTGAATTTGGAGAGAAACGGGATTTTTATGGTGCTGATTCGCGACCTAAGATTCCTTTTGTGTCTGCCATGGAGATGTTTGGTTTGTTTTCGCTAGAGAATTCAGGGTTTATGATCTATGCCTTGGATGTTTCCCAAGTATCACGAGTAGAGTTGAGCAATGTTTCAATTGCTCGAGAGTTTCCAGACGTGTTTCCGGATGAGATTCTTGGATTCCCTCCGAGACGAGAGATTGACTTCAGTATAGAGTTGGTGCCAGGGACAGCCCCGATTTCTAGAGCTCCGTATCGGTTGGCGCCAGCTGAGTTGAAGGAACTCAAAGAGCAGTTGCGTGATCTATTAGAAAAGGGTTTCATTTGACCGAGTATGTCGCCCTGGGGAGCTCTGATTCTTTTTGTGAAGAAGAAGGATGGATCTATGAGGATGTGTGTGGATTTTCGGCAGTTGAATAAAGCGAAGATTAAGAACAAGTATCCATTTCCGAGGATTGATGACTTGTTTGACCAGTTTCAGGGATCTGCTGTATACACTAAGATTGATCTACGGTCTGGTTATCATCAGTTGCGGATCAGAGACCCTGATGTGGCGAAGACGGCTTTCATGACGAGATATGGGCATTATGAGGTTTTGGTGATGCCTTTTGGATTGACGAATGCTCCTGCTATCTTCATGGATTTGATGAATCGCGTCTTCAGTGAGTATATTGATCATTTCGTGATTGTCTTCATAGATGACTTCCTGGTGTATTCGAAGAACTTCAGAGAGCACAAAGAGCATTTGAGATTGGTTTTGCAGAAACTGAGAGACTCACGGCTGTATGCGAAGTTCAGCAAGTGTGAATTTTGGCTAGATAGAGTTGTCTTCTTGGGTCATGTGTTTTCAGCGCAAGGAATTTCTGTGGATCCGAGTAAGGTCGAAGCAATTCTTAATTGGGAGCGACCTAGGAATCTTTCTGAGATCCGTAGTTTCTTGGGTTTGGCTGGCTGTTATAGGCGTTTTATTGATAAGTTCTCTTTGATGGCTAGGCCGATGACTCAGTTGACCAAGAAAGATAGGAAGTTTGTTTGGACTGACGAGTGTGAGTCGAGTTTCCAGTTGCTTAAGGAGAAGTTGACTACTGCTCCTGTGTTAGCTTTTCCTTCTGGTTCTGGTGGTTTTGTGGTTTGCTCTGATGCTTCTCTGAGTAGTTTAGGATGCGTGTTGATGCAGAACGGGCATGTGATAGCCTATGCGTCTCGACAGTTGAATCCCCATGAGACGAGATACCCCGTTCATGATCTTGAGTTGGCTGCGATAGTGTTTTCATTGAAGATTTGGCTTCACTATTTGTATGGTGAACAATTTGTGGTGTACATCGACCACAAGAGTTTGAAATATATCTTCACGCAGTCAGATTTGCATATGAGGCAGCGCCGCTGGATGGAGTTGCTGAAGGATTTTGAGTGTGAGATCCAGTATCAGCCTGGGCGAATGAATTTGGTGGCCGATACTTTGAGTAGTAAAACCCAACCGGCGATGTTGACGTCGATGAGAATATCCAAAGTCCATGAGGATTTGGGGACTTCTGGATGGCGTTTTCAGCCAAGTGATCAGTATTTCGTGGTTTCTTCTTTTCAGGTTGAGCTACAGATTGTAGCAGACATTAAAGCAGCACAGAGGACGGATCCGTATGTGCATGAATTGAAGATTAATGCTCAGACTGGTCACTCTGAGGATTTTTCTGTTGCTTCTGATGGATGCTTGAGATTTCGAGGTAGATTGGTGGTTACTAATTTGATTGATTTGAAGGAAGCCATCTTGAAAGAAGCTCATTGTAGTCGATATAGTGTGCATCCGGGCAAGAGAAAGATGTATCATGTTTTGAAGTCTCACTATTGGTGGGAAGGCATGAGGAATGACATCTCTGGATTTGTAGCTCGTTGTTTGAATTGTCAACATGTCAAGGCTGAGAGGATGAGACCTGGTGGGTTGCTACAGAGTTTAGAAGTGCCTCAGTGGAATTGGGAGAACATCGCCATGGATTTTGTGACGCATTTGCCTCGATCAAGTAGGGGATGTGATGCTGTTTGGGTTGTGATTGATCGACTTTCGAAGTCAGCACATTTCATTCCCTATGATGTGAAGTGTTCGATGAAGAAGATGGCGCAACTGTACATTGACCATGTGGTGAGATTGCATGGAGTGCCGGTTTCGATAGTGTCTGATAGAGATCCAAGGTTTACTTCCCGATACTGGAAGAGCTCGCAGACAACGATGGGTTCGAGATTGGCTATGAGTATAGCCTATCACCCACAAACAGATGGTCAATCCGAGAGGACCATCCAGATTTTAGAAGATATGCTGCGAGCAGTTGTTTTGGATTTCAGTGGTGGCTGGAAGGATTCCTTATCCTTAGTGGAGTTTTCTTATAACAACAGCTACCAAGTGACTATTGGAATGGCCCCTTTTGAAGCGTTGTATGGTCGCAAGTGTAGATCATCGATCAGCTGGAAAGAGATTGGTGAGAAGCAGTTGTCTACTCCTGAGTTTGTGCAGCACATGAAAGATCAAGTTGAGTTGATTCGGAGTAGGATGAAAGCTGCTCAAGATCGATATGCTAGCTATGCTAATAAGAGACGCGACCTCTAGAATTCGAAGTTGGTGATCGAGTGTTTCTCAAAGTTTCTCCTTTCAAGAGTGTGATGAGATTCAGATGAAGGGTAAATTGGCTCCTAGATTCGTTGGTCATTTTGAGATTGTTGAGAGGATTGGACAGTTGGATTATAGATTGAGACTGCCCGATGAGTTAGCAGCGATGCATGATGTGTTTCATGTGTCAATGTTGAGGAAATGTGAGCCAGATCCATCCCATGTGTTGAGGACCGATGAAGTAGAGCTGGATTCTACCTTGAGCTATGTTGAATATCCAGTGCAGATTCTGGATAGGAAGGAGAAGAAGCTAAGGAATAAGGTTATTCGGTTGGTGATGGTCCAATGGAGCAAGCATGGTCGTGAGGAAGAAAACTGGGAGGTTGAAGAGAAGATGAGACAGGAGTGGCCTCATCTGTTTGAGCTTTGACAGGGGAGTTGTGCTGGTGAGTTCTAGTGTTTTATCGATTTCTGCCCTGTGTTTGCCTTCGATTTCGAGGATGAAATCTCTTAAGATGGGGAGAATGTGAGGACAAGATTTTTCTAAGTACGATTTATCGCTAATTAGATTTGGTTTGGAATTAGCTAATTGAGTTTATGAGTATCGGGTTTTCAGATTTGAGGATTTAGTGATTTTTTAGAATTTCATTTTTTAGCGAAATCTGGATGCTCAGATGTGCCCTTGTGTGTTTGCGTGAGTTGTTTCAAGCAGGGAGCAAAGCGCTGTCGTTTTGAACGCTGGTCAGATTTGGCGTTGTTGGAGGTAATGCAACGTCGTATTGTGTTTTCAGTAGTAGCGTGACCAGATGTCAACGCTAGTTAACTCAGCAGTGAGAGTGTAGCGAGGAGCAGCTGTTAGCGTTAGCGTGCGGGTGCGAGAAGTTGTCGCGTGTTAGTCAACAGCTGAGTTGAACGCTGGTAGTTAGCGCGTTCAGATGTTGCTAGCGAGAAATCTGTTTCAGCAGTAGAGCTCTGCTACGTCATTTTAATAAGTTAGCGCGACGTCGTTTTGGTGTTGCGTTAGTAGAGAGTAGCAAAGTCTGATTCGAGACAGCTGAGGCCAGTTGCTAGAGACTTCTGCCTTAGAGTGAAAGTTGTTTTGTACCAAGATCTGAGTTAGTGGGACATCTGAATTAGTTGATGATGACTCTTGTTATATCTTTGACTGGGGATTTAAATGCAAGAGCTGATTGACCCTTAGAGCATTTTTTGAACCTTAGATTTCCTATCTTCTTCCCCGTGAACCCTCAATTGATACTATTCATCCGAACCCTATTTCCGTCTATTGCCATCGTTTCTCACCGTCTTTTGGAGCAATATTGGTAGAGCGGAGCTCGTCTTCACTAGGGCTTTCGATTGGTACCAGTTTGGAGACTGGAGACGCCGGAATTGAGGAGCGCGAAGCTGTTGCAGTGTTCGTAGGCCTTCACGATTTTGGACCAGTAGTTCTTCTGTTCTTCGATAGCTTTGGGTAAACGATTTCTTTCTTTTTTTAAGCTTCGTATGAGAGCTGAGTAGTGCTCTGTAGGAGCTAGGTGGCCGAGTTAAGCTACTGGACTTTAGAATTTAAGCTGTTGAGTTCAGATTTGAGCTGAATTGCTAGATACTTTAACATATTCAAGCTTGTAGTAGCTTCTGCTGAGTTGCCGTCGTGCTGCTTGGGCAGTGAACTTGAGTTGGTTGCTGCGCTCTTCTGTTGTGTAAGATCTGTTGAGATTTGAGGTGCAAATTGACCTATGTATTAAGCAGTTTTCGATATCAGCCTTGGGAATATTTCTATTGTGTGTTAACTGCTGTGTTTTGTATTGACTGCTGAATTATCTGCTTCTGTGCTCATGGCTGTTTGTGCGTGTGATGTATGCATTGATTAAGCATGAGTCTGTTGTGCATTCATGCATGCATATTGAGCCTGATTCTATTGAAAGCTGAATCCCTTTACACGTTGTGATCGGCCGGCTGAGTCGTCGTGCCTGAAAGGTCCAACGTTGATTTGATGTGGTGGCCAGCTACGTCGTTGCGCCTGAATACCAAACTGTCTTGTGATGGTCAGCTGAGTCGTCGTACCTGAAGATCACAGGATGATGATGATTGATGAGATTGCACAGCTGAGTCGTTGTGCTATTCTGTTTGCCTACCGATGATTCTTGGTAGCCCTTTCATGCATTGCACGATAGTTATATTGTATTGTTTGATATGATTTATGATTTTATTGTGCTCTTCGTACTGAGGTTTGACCTCGTTTATTTTCCCTATTTTGGCCTGCCTTGGTTTGTGTTGTCCTTGGCAGGTTCTTCAGGTAACCAAGCTGGGCAGAGTGGAGCTTCAGCTGGTCGATCCCCTTTCTGATTGAGTCCCAGTGTGTTTATATTTATATTGAGCCAGGGGATGTCCTGCGCCTTTGTATGTTGGGGATCGTGTGTGTATTGTTGTTGTTGTTGTTGGAGTTTAACTCTATTTTAAGTATGATTTATTTTGAAATGATATTGGATCAGGCACTTATTCGAAAATTTTTAGCCCGTATTTTATGATTCTTCCACATAATTGTGATTACTTGTTGTATTAGCGCACTGGCCTGACACGCTCGCAAAGAGATCTTGCAACAGATCTCACTCTACACCAAAACAGCGATCGCTACTAACTCAAACGACGTCGCAGAGAACTACTGTCGCAACTGGACACGTCACCCGCTACTCACTGCTGAACACTAACCAACATCTGTTTGCAATGCTACAACAAATCTCTCACACAGCTGACGCTAACGCAACTCACAGCTGAGTCTTCTTCGCTAATCCAAAACGCTGTCGTTCCAACTAATCCAAACGATGATGTACTAGCACCCGCTACTGAAAGCACTCTATCTCACCACTGAACACTAACGACAACAGATCTCGCTACAACTGCTGAAAACAACCACTCAGCGACCACTGCTGACGTCACCTCTGCTGAATGCCAACATTCAACGATGACCCGCGCTAACTACTGAACAGATTCCGCGCCAACTCTTAACTCTCTAGAACTATTCTAAGGTCTAAACAAAACCCGATAGCTTCTCCAAGCTCATCAACGCAAAGCTGATCTCAATAAAACCCGATTAATTAACTCAATTAATCTTATCAGCTTTCGGGTCTCACATCTCTCCCCCACTAAAATAGGATTTCACCCTCGAAATCGATCAACTCCAAAACAAGAGTTCAAGATAACTGGGGAAAGAAACACAAGAAACCAACTACAGGAACAAAAGCAACATCTACTCAAACAGATGCGGCCACTCACGCTGCACTTCTCTTCCAGTTCCCAAGTAGCTTCTTCTCTACCGTGATTGCTCCAATGAACCATCACCAAAGGAATGGTCTTGTTCCTCAACTGTTTCTCTTTTCTATCCAAGATCTGCAAGGGATATTCCACGTAGCCCAAAGTCCGATCTAACTCCACCTCGTCAGTTCTCAACACATGCGAGGGACTGGCTCATACTTCCTCAACATCGAAACATGAAACACATCATGTAAGGAAGAGAATTATTGTGGCAACAACAGCCGATAAGCCAAAGGACCAATCCTCTCTAAGATCTCAAAAGGACCAATATAGCGAGGAGCTAACTTTCCCTTGAGACCAAATCTCATAACACTACGGAAAGGAGAAAACTTAAGGAAAACTAGATCACCAACCTCAAACTCTAGAGGCCTACGCCTCTTATTTGCATAACTGGCTTGGCGATCTTGTGAAGCTTTCATTCTCTGACGAATCAAATCCACTTGATCTCTCATCTGCTGCACAAACTCTGGGGAAGACAGCTGCTTCTCCCCCACTTCTTCCCAACACACTGGCGATCTACACTTTCTGCCATACAAAGCTTCAAACGGTGCCATGCCAATCGTGACCTGATAGCTATTATTGTAGGAAAACTCAACCAAAGACAACGAGTCTTGCCAGCTACCACTGAAGTCCATCACAACAGGTCTCAACATATCCTATAAAATATGGATAGTTCTCTCTGATTGGCCATCTGTCTGGGGGTGATATGCTGTACTCATAGCCAATATAGTTTCCAAAAATGTTTGCAAACTCTTCCAAAACCTGGAAGTAAATCGAGGATCACGATCTGAAACAATCTAAACTGGCACACCATGCAAACTCACCACAAAATCTATGTACAGCTTTGCCATATTCTTCTAAGAATAGCTCATGTTGAAGGGAATGAAGTGAGCAGACTTCGACAATCTGTCTATCACAACCCACACAGCATCACAACCTCTGTTGGAACGGGGCAAATGCGTGACAAAATCCATAGCAATGTGCTCCCAATTCCATTGGGGCACATCTAAGCTATGCAACAAACCACCAGGTCTCATCCTCTCTGCCTTGACTTGCTGACAATTCAGACATCGGGATACAAAATCAGCAACATCACTCTTCAAACCTTCCCACCAGTAATGCTGCTTCAAGGCATGATACATATTCCTTGCACCAGGATGGACACTGTATCTAGTGTAATGCGCTTCTCGCAAGGTCTCTTCTCTAAGATCAACCAGATTTGGCACAACAATCCTGCCACGAAACCTCAAACAACCATCAGAAGAGACAGTATAGTCTTCCAACTTTCCAGCTCTCGCCTTCAGCTTCAACTCATGGATGGAAGGATCTGTCCTTTGAGCTGCTCAAATGCTAGAAACAATCTGTGGCTGAACTTGGAAAGAAGACACCACAACGTAATCCTCAGCGGGGTAAAACCTCCAACCAGTAGTGCCATGATGCTCATGGACCTTCGAAATCTGCATCGAAGCTAGCATCGACACTTGAGCCTTTCTGCTCAATGCATCAGCAACTACATTCATCTTCCCAGGCTGGTATTTGATCTCACAGTCAAAATCCTTTAGCAGCCCCATCAATCTACGTTGTCTCATATTCAAATCTGACTGAGAAAACATATACTGAAGACTCTTGTGGTCGGAGTACACCACAAATTGCTCACCATACAGGTAGTGGCGCCAAATCTTCAAAGCAAAAACCACTGCTGCTAACTCCAAATCATGAACTGAGTAACGAGTCTCATGCGGCTTCAACTGCCGAGAGGCATAAGCAATGACTCGACCATTCTGCATCAACACACAACCCAATCCATTCAAATAAGCATCTGCGCAAACAACAAAACCACCTGAACCACACGGCAGAGCTAACACAGGTGCAGTAGTTAGCTTCTCTTTGAGCAACAGAAAACTATTCTCACATTGATCAGTCCACACAAAACGCTTGTCTTCTCAACATCCTGCTCACGGATGCGCAACTGATGATACCCAGAACGCATATCGATCTTCAAAAACACGGCAGACCTTTGCAAATGGTCAAAAAGATCATCAATTCTAGGCAAAGGGTACTTGTTCTTCACTGGCGCCTTGTTCAACTGCCTAAAGTCGATGCACATCCTCATCGACCACTCCTTCTTCTTAACAAACAAGATAGGCGCTCCCCACGGGGACATACTAGGCCTATAGAATCCCTTCTCCAGGAAATCACTAAGTTGATCCTTAAGCTCCCTCAACTCAGCAGGCGCTAAAGGATACGGAGCACGCGAAATGAGAGCTGTACCAGGAACCAACTCAATGCTGAAGTCTATCTCCCGCCTCGGAGGAAAACCAGGAATCTCCTCCGGAAACACATCCGAGAAATGTCGAACCACGGGGACTCTACTAAGCTCTACGCTCGAAGAAGAAGACGCATCTAAGGCATAGATCACGAACCCAGCATTCTCAAGCGACAACAGGCTAAACATCTCCATCGCAGAGACTAAAGGAATCTTTAACTGGGAATCTTGGCAGTAGAAATTGCATTCTCACCAGACTGGGGCCTAAATCGCACAACACCATGGAAACAATCCATGGTGGCCCTATAGCTAGACAACACGTCCATTCCCACTATACAGTAACCCAGCATTCTCAAGCGACAACAGGCTAAACATCTCCATCGCAGAGACTAAAGGAATCTTTAACTGGGAATCTTGGCAGTAGAAATTGCATTCTCACCAGACTGGGGCCTAAATCGCACAACACCATGGAAACAATCCATGGTGGCCCTATAGCTAGACAACACGTCCATTCCCACTATACAGTCAAAATCCCACATCACTAGGCTGATCAGGTTGGCTAAAAACACACTCTCGCCAATCCTAAGAACACCATTCAACAAAATCTCCTGCGAGAACAGGCTCGCACCGGCAGGAGTCGCAACAGATACAACATCACACAGAGGAGTGGTATGCAAACCATGCTCAACCACAAATGCATCAGAAATAAATGAATGCTACGCTCCTGTATCAAACAACACACGTGCAGAAAAATCAAAGACAAAGCAAGTACCTGAGATAATCCCTCCGTCCGTTGTGCCCTCCGCTTGCTCCCTAGTCATGGCGTTCACTTGGGCAAACTGAGGTCCAGAAAACTGAGAGTAGGAAGACTGTCCAAACCGCGAAGGACCAGGCTGCTGAAACGGCCTAAACTGAGGCTCCCCAAACCTCTGCTGCTAAACAGGAAAAGCAGAACGACCTCTAGACGATCCACCTCGACTCTACGGTGGAACTGCGGTATGCTGCGATCCAGACAAAGGACACACTCTAGCAAAGTGTCCGTACTGACCACAGACATTACAAGAACCCTGCACACCTACACACTGCGCTGTAGGGTGCCTTCCACCACACTGGCCACAATACTCAACCTTGGTACCACCGCTGCTGAAGCTACCAGAACCAGAAGAACTAGAACCAGAATTCTTCTTAACTGCTTACCACGAGGCCGAAACCTCTGATGACCAAACTGTTGGGCTACCTGTTGCTGCTGTTGGGGTGGCTGAGAAGACTGCCCATACTGGGAAGGTTGCGCCACCTGGACGACTACTCTGCGCCACCTGCGTCCTACCACGAGAACGACGGTTCCTCAAACCTTCCTCAATGTCGATTGCACTGTCCACCGCCTCTGCATAGCTCTTCGGCGAGCTAGCCAAAACCATGGAATACAACTCTTCGTTCAACCCCCCTCAAGAAACCTAGTTCTCTTCGCTCTCTCCCGACCAGAAACATGCGGCACGTACGCAAGAAGGGAAGAAAACCTGCGGGCATACTCTCTAGCAGACATACATCCCTGCTCCAAATTAGCGAACACACGGTCACGGGCGTTCATGTAGGACTCCGGGACATACTCTTGACGGAAAGCAACGCAAAAACTATCCCACGTAATCCCTACTCCAGTCTCTTCCAAAGTCCTCGAAGCGCCTCTCCACCAATGCTCCGCACCTTTCCTCAACTGGAAATTAGCTAGACTCAACTTGAGTTCATCATCATACTGCATACGGTTAAACAAACCAGTGACATTCTGCAGCCAGAAATCTGCATCGGCACTAGACTCATCCCCATTGAAAACCTGAGGATTTATACGCTGAAACCTCGCCATAACGAGTTCCATATCGTTCACACGAGCAGCCAACTCGTCAACCTCATCCTAGGCCTGCCTATCGCGTCCACGACGGGGAAAACTACGCTGATCACCTTCGGTCTGACCTTCAGACTCTTCCAGAATCTGCCCTCTACCTCTACCCCTAAGTCTAGGCGGCATCTAGGAAACACTAAGAGGGTAAGATCACAACAGAACAGATACAACACAATCAAATGCAGCAAAAAGATCACATAACCAAGCACATGCAACACACAACACAGTGCCTAGACTCAAGTGTGATCAATAGAAATCGAGCTTATCCCAGCTTAAGCTCTGATACCAAAAATGTCAAGCCTCGTGCTCTACTCAGAGTTAAACCACGCAAAACAATAGCGAAAGCATACAAAAAGTGGCTTTAAAATTTTCGCTTTTGGCCTGACGGTTTAAAACATATAATTTAAAATACACAATACTCAAAGTAATCCCAGCATTTTACAAACACTCAGTACAACAGTACAGCATTTAAAGAAATACAAATACCAGTACTACAACAGATCACGCAATCCCACAAGCACAGGGCATTCCCCGGCTGTTAGTACTAGTACATATATGCTATACACTAACTGGGACCATCTATCCACCTCCTGGGCACCTCCAGTTGGGTCAAAACCACGACCAACAGAGAAACCTGGGAAACTTGAAAACACATATAGGCAACAATACACAAGCCCCAGAGGGACATCGGGGTCAAACCCCAGTACGAAGAGCAGCATAAACAGCATAAGGAAAGAAACAGATAAATATGCAAATGCTATGCAAGGGATCAAGGCTACAACCGAAAGCAGGGAGCCAAAGGATCGCAACAACAGCTCAACAGCAAGATCTGATCAAAGGAAAGACAATCAGTGGCCACGGGTATACTGAGCACATGGGAGCTACCCACTCATCTCCAGTACACCATACCAGATGCTAAACAAACACGGTAACTACCCCCTCGTCCTCGAATACATCATCCTGGTATTCTTCAATCAACAGGACAGACACAGCTAGCAAAACATAGCTCAACAGGATAATGCGTGTATGCAAATGCAATAGCTGATATCAATACAATGCACGAACGATAACAGCACAGTGCATACACAGCAAAGCACATAATCCATGCTCAATCCTAAGCTATAAAAAAGCTCACATCCGTACCTCAATTCTCTGTGCAACAATTACTACAGCATATTGCCACAATGACGTCCCGAGCACACAGATCTACCACCTGCTCAATGGTAACACACAATTCCTCAGGGACCGAAGCACAGAAAACGGCAGCTAGGAGTTACGAACTCCACCAGCGCTACCCGGTCTGCGTCAGCACTAGACTCATCCCCATTGAAAACCTGAGGATTCATACGCTGAAACCTCGCCATAACGAGTTCCATATCATTCACACGAGCAGCCAACTCGTCAACCTCATCCTCGGCCTACCTACCCGTCCACGACGGGTAAAACTACGCTGGTCACCTTCGGTCTGACCTTCAGACTCTTCCAGAATCTGCCCTCTACCTCTACCCTACGTCTAGGCGGCATCTAGAAAACACTAAGAGGGTAAGATCACAACTGAACAGATACAACACAATCAAATGCAGCAAAAAGATCACATAACCAAGCACATGCAACACACAACACTGTGTCTAGACTCAAGTGTGATAAACAGAAATCGAGCTTATCCCAGCTTAAGCTCTGATACCAAAAATGTCAGGCCTCGTGCTCTACTCAGAGTTAAAACACGCAAAACAATAGTGGAAGCTTACAAAAAGTGGCTTTAAAATTTTCGCTTTAGGCCTGACGGTTTAAAACATATAATTTAAAATACACAATACTCAAGGTAATTCCAGCATTTTACTAACACTCAGTACAACAGTACATCATTTAAAGAAATAAATATACCAGTACTACAACAGATCACGCAATCCCACAAGCACAGGGCATTCCCCGACTGTTAGTACTAGTACATATATGCTCTACGCTAACTGGGACACTCTATCCACCTCCTGGGGCACCTCCAGGTGGGTCAAAACCACGACCAGCAGAGAAACTTGGGAAACCTGAAAACAAATACAGGCAACAATACACAAGCCCCAGAGGGACATCGGGGTCAAATCCCAGTACGGAGAGCAGCATAAACAACATAAGGATAGCAACAGATAAATTGCAAATGCTATGCAAGGGATCAAGGCTACAACCGAAAGCAGGGAGCCAAAGGATCGCAACAACAGCTCAACAGCAAGATCTGATCAAAGGAAAGACAATCCGTGGCCACGGGTATACTGAGCACATGGGAGCTACCCACTCATCTCCAGTACACCATACCAGATGCTAACCAAACAGCTCCACCTGCTGTTTCCCACTCATGAGATGTGGGAGCTACCCACTCCGTTCATTGCGGCTAATAAACCCAGCCGGGAGATGAGGTACGGGAGTTACCCGCTCGCCTTTGAGGTATACGGGAACTACTCGCTAGTCCTTGAATACAACATCGTTGTATTATTCAATCAACAGAACAGACACATCTAGAAAAGCAGGGCTCAACAGGATAATGCGTGTATGCAAATGAAACAGCTGATATCAATACAATGCACGAACGATAACAGCACAGAGCATACACAGCAAAGCACATAATCCATGCTCAATCCTAAGCTGTAAAAAAGCTCACATCCGTACCTCAATTCTCTGTGCAACAATTACTACTGTATATTGCCACAATGACGTCCCGAGCACACAGATCTACCACCTTCTCAATGTTAACACACAATTCCTCAGGGACCGAAGCACAGAAAACATCAGCTGGGAGTTATGAACTCCACCAGCACTACCCTACCTTTATAACTCAACAGAAAGCTCTAAACAAGCTTAAAGGAAGGAACTTTACTTACCCCAACAAGCTAGGAGCGAAATCCGACGCTTATGCTAACAAACTACACAAGGGAGATGTCTTCGCACACCTCACCAGCTTCAAGCAAACGTTCGAAAATGATATCCAAACGAAGCGTCTTGGCATGAGGAGTCCAACGCTACCACTCTTACACTCGTCGGAGCTGCCTACCTCCGGTAATCGAAGAAGATAAGGTTCGGTGAACAGTAGCTAGGGTATCGCGACAGAAATTGCTATCGGGAAATATTCTAAGTATGGAAACTGGATACTCAATTCGAATACCAAGTCCTCTTATATAGGCCAAAGCTGCTCACAGCTGAAGAAACAGTATCCACCACACTTAATCTATCGCAACTGGTATTCCCGATCGCAAACAGATCTTGCAACAGATCTCACTCTACGCCAAAACTGCGATCTCTACTAACTCAAACGACGTCACAGAGAACTACTGTTGCAACTGGACACGTCACCCGCTACTCACTGCTGAACACTAACCAACATCTGTTAGCAACGCTACAACAAATCTCTCACACAGCTGACGCTAACTCAACTCACAGCCGAGTCTTCTTTGATAATCCAAAAAGCTGTCGTTCCAACTAATCCAAATGACGACGTACTAGCACTCGCTACTAGAAGCACGCTATCTCACCACTGAACACTAACGAAAACAGATCTCGCTACAACTGCTGAACACAACCATTCAGCGACCAGACGTCACCTCTGTTGAACGCCAACATTCAGCGATGACCCGCGCTAACTACTGAACAGATTCCGCGCCAACCCTAACTCTCCAGAACTGTTCTAAGGGCTAAACAAAACCCGATAGCTTCTCCAAGCTCATCAACGCAAAGCTGATCTCAATAAAACCCAATGAATTAACTCAATTAATCTTATCAGCTTTCGGGTCTCACAGAAAAAGCCTACAATGGCGAACACACGACCAAAGCAGCCCAAGGGAAAACAAACGAGGTTAAACCTCATTACGAAGAGAAATAACAACAAAAGTCGATAAAGCATGGGACATAATATGTTGAGCAAATGCATGAGGGGTGCCATGGAAGGCATCGAAGCTCAAGGATCAACTCAAAAACTGGGAATACAACATACACGGAAACAGACCAACAACTGGAGGAACAAATCTCTCAAAAAAAACTCGACAGCCGGAGATACAGGGCTCGCATAACAACACTACGGCTTGAGGTACCAATCTTACAGAAACAGCACACGACTGGCTATGAGAACAGAAGTACCAACAAAGGTGTGAGAGAATGGGAGTTGTCAGACCTCGTTCACAAACACAGAGTTAAACCACGCAAACACTAGCGGAAGCAATAAAATAATGGTTAAAATTCGCTTTTTTGGCCTGACGGAAAGATAACATAATTTAAAGTACTACAATACTCAAAATATCCCAGTTAACAATCACTTAGTACAACAGTACAACATGTATCAAAATAACAAGAACACCTGAGTACCACTGGATACAACAAAGCACAGGGCATCCCCCGACTAACAGTACTGATATATATAATATACTATACTAACTGGGACACTGTAACCACCTTCTGGGGCACCACCAGTCGGGTCAACTCCACGACCAGCTGAGTAACCATGGTAACCTGAACAACAAACAGGCAAACAAACAAACCAAGCCCCATAGGGACATGGGGTCAAACCCCAGTACAGAGAACAACTGAAAAATAGCAGTTAAACAGCAAAAGATAATCTGCAATGCTATGCATGAGATGTGCTACAACCGAAGGCAGGGAGCCAAAAGATCTGAACAACTGCTCAACAAGACAAACAGATCAACTAAACAATGGTTGCGGTGTGAGAGTATATGGGAGCTATCCACTCGTCTCGGCACACGGTACCAGATGTAGAACATAGCTCAACCTGCTATTGCCTAACTCATGAGGTGTGGGAGCTACCCACTCCGCTCATAGTGGCTAACAGATCCCAGTAGGGAGATGAGGGTGACGGGAGTTACCCGCTTGGCCTCTAACAAGCATCCTGGTACACACACAGATCAAGATACAAGGCACGGCTAAACAAGATCTGGATGCAACATGAATAATGCCTGTATCGGGAGTTACCCGCTTGGCCTCTAACAAGCATCCTGGTACACACACAGATCAAGATACAAGGCACGGCTAAACAAGATCTGGATGCAACATGAATAATGCCTGTATGCGAAATGATAACTTGCAGATAAAAACACAACAGAAGCAAGAAGATAGCGGCACAGAGACATACGCAATAGCATACACAGTATCCATGCCCAATTCAACGCAGTAAAACAAGATCACATCCGTACCTCAAATATTCTGAGCTATAATTGCAACAACGAAATCCCGAGCAACACAGATCTGAAACCTGTTAAGCAAAACACAACCCTAACTCAAGGACCGAAGCACAGACACTACGAATCTGGGAGTTACGCACTCAACCAACGCTATCCTACCCTTCTAACACAACAGAAGGCTCTAACTAAGCACAAGGTAGGATCTTAACGCTTACCCAGCAAGCTACCTGAACGGCAGGCGAAATCCAACGCTTATGCTAACAGACTACAGAAGGGATATGTCTTCGCGATCCACCTCCAGCTCCTCCCAAGTCTTCAAAAGAGACACCAAACGAAGTGTCTTAGAAAGAGGAGTCCAGCGCTACCACTCTTACTTCGATCGGAGTTATCTACCGTCGGCAATCGGAGAAGATAAGGTTCGGTGAAACGTAGCTAGGGTATCGCGATAGGATTCGCTATCGGGAAATATTCTAAGTGTCGAAGCTGAATAATAAAGAACTAAGGCAAAGTCCTCTATTTAAAGGTCAAATTTGCTCAAATCTGAAGAACAGAACCCACCGACACTTAAGACTCAAAGCTGATTTCCCACTCGGATCTGAATCTCTCAACAGATATGACTCCTTCGTCAAAACAGATCCCGACTTAACGAAACGACGTTGCACAGAGTCCACTCTCGCATCAGGACACGTCACCCGCTACTCAAATCTGAAATGCTAACCAGCATCGCCATCGCAACACTCAGATCCTATCAAAATCTGAAGACCAACGCCTCAAATCTGAATCTCGATCGCTAAACAAAACGCTGTCGTTCCAACTAATCCAAACGACGTAGTTCAGCAACTCGCTAAAGAAACACGCTAGCGTACTCGCATCCGATCAGCGATACCAGATTCCACTCTCACCATTGAGCGTGATTATCCAACGCTGACCAACACTCACCTCTGATTAGTTCCCGCGAATATTCTCCAACTCTTCAGATCTGTTTCAAGGACTTATACGGACCCGATAACTAAGCGTATACTAGCTCAAAGCTAACTCATCCTAGATCTGTTCAAGCCAAATCCGGTCTATGCTAAACCAGATTAATTAACTCAATTAATCTTGTAAACTTTCGGGTCTCACAGGAGTTACCCGTCTGCTCGATCACACATGGTACCCGATGCAATACAAAATAGAAGTGTCCATAGAGCATGTGAGAGAATGGGAGCTACCCAGTCGCTCCATCACACGCAGTGCCCGAAGCACATATACACTAGAATGGGGCCACGGGGCATGTGATAGAATGGGAGCTACCTAGCCACTCCATCACACGCAGTCTGTTGCTAACAGGTCAATAACAGCGAACAAATAACAAAGTAATGAGCTCAACAATAGTGGGCTGCTAGCAAGGATAACAAGATTGGAGCTCAATATGCCATACGTGTATTCGATGCAAACCAACAGATACATCATAAAATAATCATACGGAAAAGAAGCACGGAAAAACAAGAATAGGATAAGCAAAACAACTTCAAATCAAGCACATGCAGAAATAGAACAATTGAGGCTTAGCACACAGCTCATAGCCACGATGTGACGCCCATACCCATGGGAATCAATGGATTGGAGTAATTGGTTAATCAAAAAAGATAGAAAGACTAAATGCGAAAAGATGTAAGCTGTATTCCCTTACAAAAGCTGGTATGCAAACAGATGGCGCCAAAAGTAAACAGTAGAAACATCTTTGGAGTATAAGAACTTCTGGTTTCGACACAAAATGAGATATTACAACTATTGGAACTCTATATGAATTCTCTATTGTTGTAGTGGATCTTATTACAGTTTTGACAAAAGATAAAAAACAACAACAGTACTGGCTTCGCAGAAATGCTGGCCTTTGATAAACACACGCAACCCCCAAATCTGGTTCAGCTCGCGCCACTCGCTTGCCCCTGGGCTGCTTCACCTGCACCAGGAAAACTAGTGAGCCTAGGGACTCAACAAGTAAAACTGAGGATAACAAGGTCATATAATGCAGGCAAAACTGAATCATGATACGTAAATTAAAGACAATAATCTGAACTGAAATTTTGCTAATGAAAAGACAGATCGGTACATCAGATCCGATTCGCACTTATATACTGAGTGACTTATGGCCTAGAATCTCTCTGTTTGTCCTGGTGCTTGTTAGCATCTTATCTGAATTCAGTATGTTGCTTGTGAAGGGATATTATAGTCATACCATAATCATGGTCCCTTCCTGATTGACTGGTTCCTCTATGCCATAAGTCTATAAACTGAACAATAATTCCTTTAACTGAACGAAATAACTACTACACATGATCTTGATCAAGGATCGATCACTGAAACTGGTTGATTCACTACTATGAAACTCATTTTGTCTTTAAAAACATTACTGAGTGTACAACTGGGCTACGAGCTGATGATAGCATAAACCAGCTCGAAAGATAAAACGACTTATGAACACAAAACAACTTTGGCTAAAGAAAACAGATCACAAGTGTTAAGAACAGCTTTGGCTAAAGAAAATAGCTTACGAATAAGAAAAACAGATCTGGCCTTAAGAAAACATTTTACGTGTAGTAAAACAAATTTGGTTCTAAGAAAACAGCTTACTCGTAGTAAACAGATTTGGTTCTAAGACAATATCTTACGAGTATTAAAACAGTAACATAAGCTTCGGAGCAAGAGTTTCAGCTTGGAAGGTTACTCTGCTTTGAGAAACCCAATCTGTTTAGCAACGAATCACGCAGTAAGGTCAAGGAAAATAGGTCAGATCTGCTTAGAAACGAAGGTACGACACCAGCTCAGACAGTCCCTAAAAAAACTATCTCAGCTTATCAAATCGTAACATAGTCCCGATCAAACCAATGCCGCATATATATTCAGATTCAATGTACAGAACTTTACAGCACACGGGAAAACTAGAAAATTCTCTTGGTTATCTTATTTTAAATCTGTACAACTCAGTTTTTTGAAAACACAACTGCTTTTGCTAAAAGAAAACTAGTGAGTTTCCTCAAAACTAAAGCATCAAGCAGTGAATCCATAGCTTATACATGAACATGAACTATTTGAACTGAAAAAATTCATCAGGCAAGCACACAACAGAAAACAACGAAACAATATATGTTTTCCAGATGCAGCAAGAATCAACTTTACTTGCCTGAGCTGAGAATCGCAACGAACAGATGGACTTGGCTGGAAATCTTCTCAAGCACACTCAGCGAGATTCTGGTTTATTTGAGAGAACTAAAAGGTTTTTCTTGTAAACAAAATGAGCTCTAGAACTCTCGTATCAATCATATATGAGAGTATGGATTGTAGTAGGTGGAGGGTACAATGACTAGGCATGGTTTACCATACAAAATCCTTGAAAATTAATAAAAGCTCCCTACTACTTGTTTAATTTGTAAACTTGCTACACATTTTTTTTTATAAAAACAAAATCTCTCATCCAAAAGCATTTTATTTAAAAACGAAAATAGCTCCAGCTCGGGATTGTGCTTGGGGTGAAATCCTTCAAGAAACCATCTGGGCCGTGCTTTTAAACTAGAAGAAAAAAATCAGTTTAAACAACTGAAACTAGCTTGAACTGAAATCTGAATGTCCAAATATCAAATTGGTCCTTAACATAAAAAGGCAAATCAATTGTGGTCCTATGGATTTGGGGCGCTACATACGAGGTCGACAGCCTCCTCAAGCATGAAGCTCGGCTACACATCACACGCATAAAGGCTACATCAGCCCAGAATATAAACAACTCAGGCACAGCATGCATAATCCAGTTCAACACACGCACAAAATTACTGCATCTCAACAACAGGTCTAGCATGGTTTAGCGGATTACCTCAACGACACGTCCGCAAGACAAGTCTACAAGTACAGCCCATGCAACCACAATATGCTCAGATGCCTAACATAAAAGCTGTAAATACAAGCTCCAAATTCGTACCTCAGGCAGATCTTGGAAAACTAACTCATCACAGCTCACGGTTGACAACAGAACACACCTCCTGCTTCGCTCGGACAACTGCTCAGGGCCAACAGCTCACAACAACCACTAGGGAGATTCAATCTGAACTGAAGTTCACTCGGCCGGAAATCACAAAACTCAACTCGCACCTTCACGATGATCTCCTCCGTTTGGCCTCCTCCCGACCCCAAACTGACCAGCTAAACTCCGGAGATCTAGAATTTACTATGTCGGGTGAACAGTATTCAGCACAGCTCAGGCTTCTTCATTGTACTCAGCCCTATGTAAAGCTTAGCACACACATACCCAGCTCTCGTGTCCAACAACTTACGCATCAACAGATCCCCAACAGATTATGCTACCAGACAGATCACTCTTACTGATCAATTCTCCCGCAACTATCAGCTTTCGCTTCCCAGCTCAGCTTGCGCGCTCAGACCAGCTCAAAGCATTCAGCAGCTCACAAAGTGATCCTTACTATAATCTTCTCCAATCTGTACGTCTCAATATGCTTACAATCAGGCTGATAACTTCTAACAGCTCAGGCACTACCAGTGATCTGTCCACTTAGTTAGGTACACCAAACAAATCCCTAATCTGAATCTTGATTCATCTCTCGTGCGCTAACAGCTCTCGCTCACTACTCCTGCTCAGGAGTAATATAATAAGTTCTCACCAGAACTGAACCTCACTAACAGATTTCCTCCAAAGCTGAAAACCACGAATAGCTCTCACCCAAACTATGCATCATCATCAGCTAGCGCCCAAGCTGATTTCACCAATCATCATAGCACATCACCCGTAATCTGGTCCCTCAGCTCAGGGCACCCAGAACATCTCTAAGTTGAATCCAGTTTACACTCACGGAAAATCCTATTGTTTTTCATCTCCAAGCTATTGCTAATACACGACTTCTGCTGAACAACTTGTTTTCACGCGTAGTGGCGTAGGTCACACCATCACAACGAATCAGTTCTGCTCAGTACTTTTCCTCCAAACTAGATCACACCAAATCTGATCAAATTGCACTAGCATCACTGTCTAAAAGTCCGTGCTACTCATCTTTGAGTAACTCAGAACAGCACGCATCCTACCTAACTGCTTAGGATGCTCTAAACAGCTTAAAACGTCCAAATATATTCTCTAAGCTCACAGACCACTGTGCATAAACCTGGAATAGCTCGCAATACCAAAACAGATCACGCCTGTTGTTCCCTGCTATACGGTACTCCTAAGCTGCTAACAGCTCACGGACTCAGCACAGTCCTTACATAACAGCTTGCACCTAATCTGGTCCACAATAAATAGTTTCTTCTATCAGCTTAGCACCAACCCTAGAACCAGCTCGTGTCCGAGTTGTTCCATCTTAACAGATGCTCCCTAAGCTGATCTATACTGATTAGTCAGCCACTAATCCGAGTGGATTAGACTGTTAATTATGTCGACTAATTAGGGTCCTCACAGCTGGACCATTGTTTGAAAAACATCGCGAAGCAATAGGACTACGACTCAAGAGTAGTTGGTTGTAGGGCAAGTGGGAGATTGTTAGATTAGGTGCCCAACTAGCCAACTTGTGGTATGTGGGTTCTTGTGCACTCTATGTAAAACGATCTTTATTTATGAAATTCGCATATCTACGACATTCTTTGTCTTCATTAGTTTGATTAAAAATTTTTGGATAAAGACCTTGAATGCACTATAGTGTATGTTAGATGTGATAATGATTTGATGGCTATCATGAAACACATATAATAGTAACGGTGTGTTCTAAATGAGTTCCTAGTAGATTGGGCCATCCAAAAGAGGATAAAGGCCACCCGAGCTTGAGAATAGAATTTGAGATGCAATGTACCACGTTTCATTTGTAGGGAACATAGTGATGTTCTGAGCATGCATATGGATAATGACCCGATGATCTATCGAACTATCCTCGTTCGGACTTTCCAAGTGGTTATCATTTGTTGAGTGGATTAAGTCCGAGTTTGGTTGTATAGATTAGTCCTCACTACTCAAAACGTCATTGAGACTGTACATGATAGGTGCCTTACTGTGACCCATTTTACCGACTCATTTGGGGTCATCAAGTGGCGGGATTGGGTGAGGTATCGATGCTTTGTTGTTGAGGATTCATCCCTCGCTCTTGTATGTTAATATCTTATGCTATCTGAGGAGGTAATAGTGTGAAAAATCTCTACCAGAGTACTAGATGTGCTTTAGGTAAATGGGTTTACCTAGTAGCGCATGCGATGTCACTATGATATCAAAGATGTATGCATGGCTATCGAATCTCTAGCGACTCTTGATTTACCAATGGTCGTTGATCTGGTCGGGATATTTGAGCTGAAAGGATCGTACTGATTCTTGCAGGCACTATTAGTGATACCTAGGGGATCATGGGATATTTTTCTTGACACTTTACCATGATCCGATGGGTAAGCCCGAAAATTTGTTTTCGGAGTCACAAAGAGTTGTGAGCACACTGCTAACTGTATCCCTGAACCACTGAGGGTGACACAAATATTGTTTCTCAATTTCAGTACGACAATTGTACTCAATTTTTTGAGTATAGTAGGAGGAAGGATGGTAGTGTGACTTCCTAAAATTAGCTGGGTAAGTATGACTTTCCTTTTAGCTGATAGGGGCTTAACTGCTATTTTGAATTAGGTGGTCCAAAAAATTCTTTTCATATCATAATGTTCAGTTTTGTAAACTGTGCAGATTGATCTGATCTGATCGTCGATCGAGTTTATGATGAAGCCACAACGATGGACTTGAAACCAGTATTCCCTGGGCCTGGGTCCATTAACCTGGTTTGAGCACTTGAAATATCTATAAATAATGGCTTGAGGGAAGTCATTATTTACACCTTGTTGTATTGAAAACTCCCAAATAGCTCCCCTCCCCTCTCTATCGCCCTCCTCCTCCCGCCGCCACGCCGCCGCCCGTCGGAATTTGTTCTGACCATCTCAGTGTGAGGATTCCATTCGGGAAATCTTAATTGGTTTTCTAATGCAGACGAGTGAAGGAATTGAGATTCCGATCGTGGACCGGATTGGGCGTTGATCAACCGTTCAGCCGGATTTGGCGTTCATCAATCGTCCATCAACCGTTAAATGCTCTAAACATCCTATGAATGTTTAGTTATTATTTCGTGTATTGACCGTTCTCGGGCATTCAAATTTCAAACTTCCACTGTGCCCCAGGAGCGGGATCCGGATCCGCCGCTGCGCCAACAGTTCCCACCCATGAGACGTATCCCTTTGTGCCATGGATTTTTATGTAAAATTTTAGTATATGGAATTATCAAGATTGGAAGATGCTGAGATATGAATTGAGAAGATTCAAGACATGTAAATATTCGACCAAGGTCCATGTTTGGTTCGCATGGACCTATAACTTTGGGGCAGTTGATCATCCTTGGTTAGTTTACTGTTTAAATAATATGCATGATATATTATAAATAATGAGTATGTGCGTTATTATTTTATAATAATGAAGTTGCATGAATTCGGAAAACATACGAAAACATGGCAAAAGAATTTTTTTAAACAAAAACCCTAATTTTTAATAGGATTCAAATTAAAATCAAGTCAAAAAGGGAACTTATAAATAAGTTATTATTTCCTTGTCTTCCATCGACAGTGGATGCATGATGAATGCCATCCGCGCTAGGTGCTCGGCTCATATTATTGAGTGGGCCCGAGCGTTGGAAAGCTGTGACAACCATTGACATTGTGGTGTGAACTACGTGGAACTCCCATGATTTCAGCTCATATTATTGGGAAAGTCATGGTGACCATCCATTTAGGTTTGATATCAATGGGTGTGGCTTGACACGTAACGATGATCGACTTCATATTATTGGGTCCTCATCAAACATGAGACAAAAGTCTTCGTAAAGGGTTGCATAGAGATGCAATTGACAACTGCCTTTTAGGAATCATGATTGGACGATATTATTCGGGATCATGATTTGCTAATTGGACCTTACGTACCTACTGAGGAAATGGGTTTCCCGTTTTTACTAGAGGGTAGTGAAAATGTCAAAACAGTGGGAGGAATAGATTTTTAAAGTAAAAGTCCATTTATATCTTTTTAATTATTTTAAAATATTCATTAACATTTATCTGTTTCCTATTCAGTACTTTTGACAATGTTCAGTTCGCAATCCTCTATCTGTTATACCCAACAAAAATGTTCTAACAGAGATTAAACATACAAATCTCAACCGTGGACACTTAAAAAGGAGGCTAAAAATTTTCGCTTTGACCTGACTAAGAAGATCATAATTTAAAATACGCTTATACTCAAAATACAGGTTTTACAACAAACCAAAAGCTGAACAGCAGCTACAAATAAAGTAAGTGCAAAGCATCCAAATCCAACAGAAACACAAATTTGGAAACAACAGCAGCTCGGGGCATTCCTCGGTGACAAACTCCAATACATATATAAAATATATATAACTGGGACACAGAATCAACCTCTTGGGGCACCACCAGCTGACTCAACTCCACGTTCATCTAAGAAACCTGGAAAACATGAATGGCACATAACAAACCAAACAGCCCCAAAGGGACAGGGGTCAAACCCCAGTGCGGAGAGCAAACTAAAACAGAAAATAGACAACAACAGATATAAATTAATGTGCTATGCATGAGGAAGGTAGAGAATACAAAGAAAAAGGCTACAACTGAACAAGAAGCCTAGGGAGCTCGAAGAACAAGCTCAGCAGCTGACAACAGATCAAATGAAGTGTAGTGGCCACGAAGCATGTGAGGGCGTGGTAGCTATCGACTCGACTCAACACACGGTACCAGAAGCAGAAACCAGATTACTCAACCTGCTGATGCCAAAGCTCAAGGGGGCATCAGAGCTACCCAATCGGCCCATATAGGAAAAATAACAAGAACAGCAGGGAGATGAGGGGCACGGTAGTTAGCCGATCGGCCTCAACAAAAGCATCCTGGTACAAACTGGTTAGCATAACAACAAACAGCTAACAAGATAAGAGCTCAATAGAGAACTGCGTGTATGCAAATTGCAACTGCTTGCAATAACCAGCACAGAACAGAAGAAAACAACAACAACACGTTAGCATACACACTGCACAGCATACCAACAAGCATACAAATACATCCTTGCTTGTCCCAAAGTTATAATACAAGCTCACATCCGTACCTTAGCTTCTGTGTACAATTACCACAACGAAGACTCTGAACCGCACAATCTGCAATTTGAAAGCGCTACCTGAACAGAAGAACCAACCGGCCAGAAACACGAACAGACCGTACACTATAGCTTCTTCGCGTTCGCTCTTCTAGCCAACCACAGCCTCCAAAAGTGATATAGGAAGGTTGGTATTGGAAAGGGGAACCCAATTCTACCAACCTTGCTCCAATATGAGCCGTCTACCGCCAGAAATCGGAGAGATAAGGTTCGGTGTAGTAAGGGTTTCACGAGTGGCTAAGGTTTGCTCTCGAGAGATATATGCTAAGTGTTAGGATATAAATGATGTGTCTACAGTCAAAGTCCACTATTTATATAACTTAGCTCTCCCATGATCTCGTGAACAGCAGCCACCGACCAGCTCGGGATCCAAGCTGGTACCAGCTCAGGCGTAAACAAGCACGGTGCCTCCTCAACTGGTACAGTGCCATCCAACTTGCACTTCCAGAAAATATTAGACTTACTGACCAGCTCACACTCGATCTGATACCCAAAAACAGTTCACAACAAACATAGCAGCAACAACTCAAAGCTATAGACCAGATTAAGCCTTGGCCAGCTCACACCTACCATCCAGCTAGCGTCTAATCTGGAAACCATAAACCCACCGGTCTAAACCAAAACCACAAACCGGACCAGATCAAAACAACACTACTACTACCAGATTGTGCCTAAGCTGGTATCAACATAAAACATAGCACACCCTCGAGTTTGAATCCTGCAGCTCAGGCATCTAGAACACCCCTAAGCTGGATCCAGCTGTGACTCCAGCTTGCACACCTCTAAACTGGTTTTCCCCAGACCAGCTCGCGACCAACTAGCTTAGCACCCAGCCACCCAGCTGTACAATCCAGCTAAGGGCCATCTCTCACAGGGCAGCTTACACACTCCAAACCTAAACAGCTTACGCTCATGCATCAGCATCCTAAGTTGTTTACTATCCTATTGATATCTCCAATAGCTCAGAGCTGTCCCACACACACAGACCTGCCGTCCCTAAATCATACCAGCTCAGGGTTGGACGGTACCAGATCAGCTCACACCTGATCTGGTCTATAACAAACCCGGTTAATTAGCTTAATTACTCCACAAATCTTCGGGTCTCACATTTCTCCCCCACTAAAACAGGATTTCTTCCTCGAAATCTAACACCAAATTCCAGAACTGATCTAAACATCAGCATCACCGAACATCACAACAGAAACACACGATATGATCATGCACAGTAGTTCTAGAAACTCACGGAATAACTACCAACCAAGAGTTCAAGTTAACTGGGAAAACAACATACAGAAATCTATCTAAGGAAGCTAATAAGATGCATACTGAAACAGATGATGCCACTCACGCTACATCTTCTCCTCTAACACCCACGTAGATTCTACCCTTCCATGTTTGCTCCACTGGACCATCACCAGGGGAATGGTATTGTTCTTGAGCTGTTTCCCCTTCCTGTCCAAAATCTGCAAGGGATACTTCACATAACTCAACGTTCGATCTAGCACCACCTCGTCAGTTTGTAGCACATGAGAAGGATCGGTTCATATTTCCTCAACATAGAAACATGATACACATCGTGAAGTGAGGATAGTTCGGGTGGCAATAGAAAACAATAAGCCAAAGGACCGATCCTCTCAACAATTTCATAAGGCCAACATAACGAGGAGCTAACTTTTCCTTGAGTCCAAATCTCATAACAATTCTAAAGGGAGAAACTTTCAAGAACACTTGATCACGAACCTGAAATTGTAGAGGGCTACGCCTTTGGTTTGCATAACTATCCTGGCGATCTTGAGCTGCCTTAATACGCCGTCGAATCAGATCAACCTGATCTCGCATCAGCTGCATGAACTCAGGAGAAGATAGCTGCTTCTCCCCCACTTCTTTCCAACAGATTGGCGATCTGCACTTCCTACCGTACAATGCTTCAAACGTTGCCATTCCTATCGTTACCTGGTAGCTGTTATTGTATGAAAATTACACTAGTGACAATGAATCCTACCAGCTACAACTGAAATCCATCACAACAGCTTGCAGCATGTCCTCCAAGGTCTGAATTGGTTTGGGGATGATAGGTTGTACTCATGGCCAATGTGGTGCCCAAAGCTGCTTGTAAACTCTTCCAAAATTTGGAAGTGAACCTTGGAGCTCTATCTGAAACTATGGATACATGCCCTCCATGTAGTCGAACTACAAAATCGATGTACAGTCTTGCCATTTTCTTCAAAGAATTCATCATATTGTAGGGAATGAAGTGAGCTTATTTCAAAAGTCTATCAATCACCACCCGAATGGCATCACATCCTCGTCTAGAACGAGGCAAATGGGTCACAAAATCCATGGCTACATGATTCCAATTCCATTTGGGCACCCTCTAAAATCTGAAATAGCCCTCCAGGTCTCATTCTCTCTGCCTTGACCTGCTGATAGTTCAGGCAAGGAGCCACAAAAATCAGCAACATTGTTCTTCAAACCTGCCCACCAATAGTGCGGTTTTAGAACATGGTACATCTTCCTGCACCATGGTGGACACTATGTCGGCTGCATTGGGCTTCCCTTAAGATCATTTCCCTCAAATCGATCAGTTTAGGCACCACTAACTGCCCCAAAACCTCAAAAATCCATCAAAGGTAACAGAATAATCCTCCAGTTGACCTGCTTGAGTCTTCAGCTTCTGCTCATGAATATACGGGTCAGTTTTCTAGGATGCCCTGATGTCTGAAACGACCTGTGGTTCGACTTGAAAAGATGAAACCACGAAGTAATAATCACTTGGGTAGAAACTCCAACCAGTAGTGTTCAAATGCTCATGGACCTTAGAGATATTCAGCGATGCAAGCATCGAAACTTGAGACATTCTGCTAAGGGCATCAACAACTACATTCACCTTCTCAGGATGATATTGTATCTCGCAGTCGAAGTCTTTAAGCAGCTCCATCCACCTACGCTACCTCATGTTCAAATCGTACTATGAGAAGAGGTACTGAAGACTCTTGTGATCTGTGTCAAACTGCTCGCCATAAATATAGTGACGCCAAATCTTCAGGGCAAAAAAAAAAGTCTGCTAAGTCCAAGTCGTGAACCGGGTATCGAGTCTCATGAGGTTTCAACTGTTGGGAAGCATTAGCAATGACTCAATCATTCTGCATCAATACAGAAATAACGCACTAAGAGAAGCATTAGAACACACCACAAAACCTCCTGAACCTGATGGTAAAGCCAACACTGGCGTGATAGTTAGCTTCTCTTTAAAAAATTGAAAGCTGTTCTTGCACTCCTCCGTCCAAACGAATATCTTATCCTTCTGGGTCAGCTTCGTCATAGGCTTAGCTATACTAGAAAATCCCTCGATGAGGCGTCGGTAATAGCTAGCCAATCCCAAAAATCTATGAATACCTGAGACGTTCTTGGGACCCTCCCAGCTCACAACGTCCTCCACTTTGCTGGGGTCAACAGATATACCTTGAGACGAGATGACATGACCTAGGAATACCACTATATCCAACCAAAACTCTCATTTGGAGAATTTGACATAAAGTTGTGAGTCTCGAAGAGTTTGGAGAACCAACCTTAGGTGCTCTTTATGCTGCATGGGGGACTTTGAATAGACCAAAATGTCATCTATGAATACAATCACGAACTGATCTAGGAACTCTCTGGTTCATTAAATCCATGAACACTACAAGGGAATTAATCAAGCGAAACGGCATAACCAAGAACTCACAATGCCCATACCTCGTTCGAAACGCAGTTTTTGCAACGTCTTCCACTCGAATTCACAAATGATGATACCCTAAACGCAGATCGATCTTCGAATACATGGCTGAACCTTGAATCTGATCAAACAAATCGTCGATCCTTGGCAACGGGTATTTATTCTTCACAGTAGCTTTGTTCAGTTGTCGGAAATCGATACACATCCTCATCGAACAATCCTTCTTCTTTACAAAAAAGATAGGAGCTCCCCACGGTGACATGCTCTGTCAAATAAAGCCCTTCACCAACAAATCGCTCAGTTGTACCTTCATCTCTCTCAACTCGGCTGGAGCTAAATGAGACGGGGTTCGTGAGATAGGAGCTGTACCAGGCACCAACTCAATGCTGAAGTTGATCTCCCTTCTCGGAGGGAAACCAGAAATCTTCTCGGGGAACACGTCAGGAAATTCCCGAGCGACGGGGATGTCACTGAGCTCTACACACGACTTAGAGGATGCGTCCAAAGCTGTAACACCCAGAAATCCTGATTGCGTGAGAGTGGGTGCATGACTAGGGGAAAAATTATTTTTAGAAAAATTATATGTCATTTTATGTGATTAAGTAATAATTTAATGTTTTAAGATTTTCATGACATTTTATTAGCCTGATCGAGTTCCGGACGTGTGGACGAGACTGGGGACGATCGAGGTGTTAGTTTATTTAAATTTTTAAGCCTCAGATTTATAAAAGAAAAATTTATTATTTTAAGCAGTATATTCGAAAAGTAAGATTTATGTATATTTGCCGAGGGGAACCCATTTTTCGCCTATACAGGATATTTTAATGAACTTTGCTACCTTTTAAAAATTAGATAATTTTATATTACGAAAATTATAAGTTTAAAGTTTAATTTTGAGTTTTAATAAGCATTTTAATTAGTGGGGTTAGTAAGAGAAAAACTTTTTTATTTGTCCTAATTAAAATCTTTGGAGGGGTCTTTTGCAACACCATTCATTTAAACTTTACTGAGAATTGAATTCGACTTTGGAAACATATCGTTGAAATGAAACTGGTGAAAAGAAAACCAGTCGCAAGAGAATGGAACAGCACTTATGAAACAAAACAGATCTCTGCTGTTCGCAAATATCGCTAAAATGAACCAGCTGTAATAAACAGAAACCAGCTGCTAGATCTCTTACTAAGACAATCTTATTTAAATGAAACGATGTCGTTGAAGTAAATAACAGATAGGATGACAAGACTACCTGCTGATATTTTATAACTTAAAGAAACGACGTCGTTAGCGCATCAATCAGTCGCAAGGAATACGCTGATCAACCAGTTGCAATAAAAAGCGCTAACATGTACATATAAATGAATAGTACCAGTTGCAGGACTAATACCAGCTGAAATGAACATTACTTAGAAACGAATAAAGCAACTGCTGAACTATCACAATGGAATGCACCTGATGGTGTTAACAAAGAAATACACCTGCTGGTTTTAGCAAAAGAAATGCACCTGCTGGTGAACAGCGTACCAGCTGGAATTTACGAAAGAAATACAACGACTGAAATATTTCAATAAGAATGCACCTGCTGATGTACAGTGCATTTATTGATTTTATGAAAACAACGCAACTGCTGAATTCTAACAAAGGAATGCAGCTGCTGAATACCAATAGCTGATGAACCAACTATCAACTGATGAACAACTATCAGCTGATGAACAACTATCAGCTGATGAACAATAAATATGCAACAACTGAACATGAAATAGTGCGACTGCTGGTCGCAACTACTGAACTCAAGCAATGCGACAGCTGAAATCTAACAACGGAATTGCAACTGCTGGCTTTTTACGATAACAATGCAGCTGCTGATTTTCAACAAAGAAGTGCAACTGCTGATTTTAACAAAGGAAAGATGCACCTGCTGATTAACAGTGCATCTGCTGATTTTATGAAACACTTGTTATATCGAAACAATGATCGCGCTACCAGTCGTCGCCTATTAACCAGACTTTGTACTGATTCAACCAGCAACTACCGATTACACAATCATCAAATCCCGATATTACAGCAAAAAGGAAGAACATTCGTGGACATTATACAATGCAGCTGCTGAATCTTAACAAGGAGATGCAGCTGCTGGAACATAACTCGACATTTGTAATATCAAAACAACAACTATGCCATCCGCCGTTGCCTATCAAACCATACTTTACAATGATTCGACTGGCAACTACAGATTACACCGTTATCAAATCTTGATATTACAACTACTGAGCGAAGAACATTCATAATCGTTCTGGGAATCAACTCGAATCCTCAGTACTTTTAAAACATCTTAAACTTTCTGGAAAACATTTTGGAAACAACAATATCATTTCAAAACATCATTTTGAACCCATCTTTCTTTTCCATTTTCATGTTTAAAACCTTTTAAAAGATGAACTTCAAAACTTACAATAACATATAGGCAAGAAGACTCAGAAACATGAATATATGCTTTAAATGGTGAGTCAAGAAACAGCTTTTACTTGACTTAACCGTAGCTTTGCAACAGCAGCTGATCCCTGCAGAATTCTTCCCCTTGAGCAATACACGAACTTCTCTGCAAATAACTTTGAAGAACACAGGAGGATTTCTTTGAAAATGATAAAGATCTTTCTTCAAAAACAGGTTTAAATACCGAAGGGATTAATGGCAAGCTACTTGTAATATTTAGCATGACACACTTTAAACAAGTTGCAGTATTTTAATAAAAACTCCCTTCTAACCATTTTAATTTGTAAAGTACCAAACCTTTTCCAAAAGAAATCATTTCACCTCCTTAAAATATTTTTCAATCGATTTAGAACCAGCTCGTGCATCACTCTTTGGAGTCATCTGCTGGTACCAGCCGCAGCGCATCTTACTTGCTAACATCAATAAATCATCAAATACATAACATTTAAAATTGCCAATTTGGCCCATGAGATCAATAAAATGCATAAATGTGGTCCTATGGATTTTGGGGCGTTACAATACTGGTATATAAATCTTTTAGTCAAAGTTACAGTGAAAGTCAATCACTTGTCAAAGCTAATATCAGCATTCAGATCACATCGCTACCTCATATCTTAGCGCTAACTAAGAACTGACTTCTCTACGCTATACTAGAACGCGATCACCAAACGACGTCACGTAGGAGTCTCACACAAACAAACAGATCCCACACACACATAGACCCACTCGAAAACATCCATATCTGGCTTTCATCAAACGACGTCGCACCAGAGTCCATCTCTCATCAAATCTGATGCTCGCCAAACGACATCGTATCAATCATACTCTGCCAATGCCAAATCTGATATATGCCAAACGACATCACATCCCTTAAACTCAACCCATGCATACCCGGGTAATCCAAAACGACATCATTTCTCTTCCCTCTCAAGGAAATCCCGCTCAAACACACGAGGGACAGATCTGACACCGAAATCTTACTCAAATCTGTAAATAACGAACCGGTCTACTCAAACCAATTCTCCCAACGCCTCTAATTCATTCGCGCGAAGTATTTCCCAAATCTGAACTCCAGCGATAAACAATACACCACTTCTATCCAACTCTAACGCTAACGCTCGCGCAACGATACTCACTCGATAAACTTCTAAGTCAAATCCAAAGCTCATATACTCAAATCTGCCTGCGTCCAAATCCGATATCACCAATAGCTTTGACCAATATTCCTAGGCTGAATACTAGATAATCCACAAGGCATATTTCTCCGATTAAATTCTCTTACCAATAAAATCTGCTAAAACATCTTACGAGATTAAATCGGACAAATTTCCTCAATATGTTCGTAACACGCCACTTAAACAAAACCTGTTAATCATAGTCCTCACATCCTCCCCACCTTAAGAGATTTCGTCCTCGAAATCAAAATCCAACATGCAAATCAACATCGAAGGATTACCAGAACTAAAACATAACAAATCAACATTCCTCAACGCTAACAACAATCATTCTCCAGAAGTAACAACACAACTCAAAACATCAATCAGCAAGCTATAAAATTACCTGGAACAAATCTTCGAATGCTCAAACAGATGAGGCCACTCTTGTCTCATCTTTTCTTTGACTTCCCAGGTAGCTCCCTCTCTACCATGCTTGCTCCGTTGGACCATCACCAACGTTATAACCTTATTTCTCAACTGTTTCTCCTTCCTATCCAGAATCTGCACTGGGTATTCAGCATAGTTCAGGGTTTGATCCAGCTCCACTTCATCAGTTCTCAACACATGGGATGGATCTGGCTCATATTTCCTCAACATTGACACATGAAACACATCATGTATCGCTGCTAACTCAGCAGGCAATTGCAATATGTAACCAATAATCCAATCCTCTCAACAATCTCAAAGGGACCAACGAATCTAGGAACCAATTTATCCTTAAATCTGAATCTCATCACGCTCTTTAAAGGAGAAACCTTAAGAAATACTCGATTTCCAACCTGAAATTCCAAAGTTCTACGTCTCTTATTAGCATAGCTAGCGTTACCATCCCGTGCAACATTCATTCTACTTTGAATCAACTCAATCTGGTCTTTCATATGCTGCACAAACTCAGGAGTAAACAGCTCTTTCTCACCAACTTATTCCCAACAAATTGGTGATCTACACTTACGATCATACAAGCTTCAAATGCCATCCCGATAGTCACTTGGTAGCTATTGTTATACGAAAACCTGACCTGAGACAAGAATCCTTCTAGCTACCACTGAAATCCATGACAATTTCTCGCAGCATATCCTCCAAATGGTCCTCTCAGATTGGCCATCTGTTTGCGGGTGATAAGCTGTACTCATAGCCAATATCGAACTCATAGCTTCTTACAAGCTCTTCCAAAATCGGGAAGTGAATCTTGGATATATATCAGACACTGTCGAACCGGCACTCCATGTATTCTGACCACATGGTCAATGCACCGTCTAGCCATCTTCTTCATAGAACACCTCACATCATAGGGAATGAAATGGGCTGACTTCGAATGTTTATCAAGCACAATCCAAATCGCATCGCATACCCTATTAAATCGAGGTAAATGTGTCACAAACTCCATGGCGATGTGCTCCCAATTCCATTGAGGCACTTCTAAACTCTGTAGTAGTCCATCAGGTCTCATTCTCTCGGCCTTGACCTGCTGAAAATTCAGAAATCATGCTACAAATCCTGAGATTTCATTCCTCATACCTTCCCACCAGTAGTGAGACTTCAAGGCATGATACATCTTTTTGCTCGCCCAGATGCACACTATAACAACTACAATGGGCCACATTCAAGATGGTTTCCTTTAGATCAATCAAATTCAGAACAACCAGTCTTCCACGGTATCTCAATCATCCATCAGAAGCAACAATAAAATCCTCTGACTGACCATTATGGGCCTTAATCTTCAACTCATGAATATACGGGTCAGTTCTCTGCGCTGCTCTAATGTCTGCAATAACCTGTAGTTCAACCTGAATAGAAGAAACCACGAAGTACTGATACTCTGGCTGAAAACGCCATCCATAAGTCCCCAAGTCCTCATGGACTTTGGATATACTCAATGACGTCAACATCGCAGGATGGGCTTTCCTACTCAAAGCATCGGCCACTAAGTTCATCCGTCCAGGCTGATATTGAATCTCACAGTCAAAATCATTGAGCAACTCCATCCAACGATGTTACCTCATATTCACATCTGACTGAGTGAAGATATACTTCAAACTCTTGTGGTCCGTATACACAACGAACTGCTCACCATACAGATAGTGACGTCAGATCTTCAAACAAAAACAATGGTGGGCAACTCTAGATCATGAACGGGGTATCTTGTCTCATGAGACTTCAATCGTTGAGACGCATATGCTATCACTCGCCTGTTCTGCATTAATACATAGCCAAAACCGTTCAGAGAAGCATCAGAACAAACAACAAAACCTCCAGAACCTGAAGGCAAAGCCAACACTAGAGCAGTAGTCAACTTCTCCTTAAGCAACTGGAAACTCGACTCACATTCATCTGTTAACAAAAATATACTATCCTTAACTGCGTCATCGGCTTGGCTATCGAAGAAAAACCCTCAATGAAACACCTATAATAGCCAGCCAAACCCAAGAAACTACGGATCTCAGAAACATTCCTAGGTCGCTCCCAGTTAAGAACTGCTTCGACCTTACTCGGATCCACCGAAATACCTTCTGCAGATATACATGACCCAAAAATATTACTTTAGCAAGCCATAATTCACACTTGCTGAACTTCGCATAAAGCTGTGAGTCTCTCAGTTTCTGCAACACCAATATCAAATTTTAATAAAATTTCTACCCAAAGTTCCCTTCTTCCCACCTATTATTTCCAATTAAAAGAGGGGTTAAATTGGAAAAAATGAGACTTATTTTTAGTTGAAGGCAACATGTTGTGTAAAAGTTGTTATTTTACTAATAAAAGTGCTACACACTTTTGAGGAATTAAAATCCTAAATTCCTTATGATTTACAAATATTTAAAATCATTTTAAAAGTGAAAATCCTCATCAATGTTTACCATATAAAAAAGAACCTTCTAAGGCATAGGGTGAGATATCGAGAATGAATTTTTTAAAAAAAAAACACTTTTACCCCGGTGTTCCCGTCATCCCCTATCCGCCCTCGAACCATCTAAATTAAAGATTCTAAAAGAACTCATCATAATATCATATAATAGAATACTAATGCATAATCATAAAAATTAAATCAATACTATGAATAGAAACAAATACTAAGGCAAGCGATTTATGTAGAGAAATTCCTTTGCGTTACAATACTCTCCCCCTTAACAAGAATTTCGTCCTCGAAATTCGAAAACTTACCGAATAGATATGGGTAGCGCTCCCTGATATCAGCCTCTACTTCCCACGTAGCTTCCTCTACCGAATGGTTCTGCCACTGGACTTTGACCATGGGATTGGTCCGGCTGTGTAGCTTTCGGTCCTGTCTGTCCAAGATCCGAGTAGAACGCTCCTCAAATGCCAACCGTGGAGATAGTTGTAGAGGCTCAACGCTCAGCACATGAGAGGGGTTCGGTACATACTTCCTGAGCATGGAGATGTGAAAGACGTTAAGTACCACTGCCAGGCTTGGTGGTAGTGTGACCCGATAAGCTAACGTCCCCACTCTGTCGAGGAGCTCAAAGGGTCCTATGTATCTGGGAGACAGCTTCCCTTTATTTACAAAAACTCCAGCTCTCTCCATTCAGATATTCATAGATCTTCTGCCTACTCTGCGCAGTCCTCATCCTATCCCTGATCCTTAGTACCTGTGGCAGCTGTCTGCTGAACTATCTTTGGTCCAATCTCTGCTCTCTATCCGACTTCATCCCAATGAATGGGGGATATACACTCCTCCCATAGTGCCTCGTATGGTACCATTCCTATGGAGGCCTGAAATATGTTATTGTCTACAAACTCTACTAGTGGCAGCTTGGTCTCCCAACTCCCCTAAAAATCAATGGCAGAAGCTCGTAGAAGATCCTACAGTATCTGGTTCACCCTCTCAGTCTGTCCATCTGTCTGTGGGTGAAAAGCGGTGCTGAAATGCAGCTTCATCCCTAGTGAAGGGTGAAGTGTGAGGAATCAGATTTTATAATTGTGATTAATCAAATTGATTTGGGATTAGTCGCATGAATTTTGAGGGTTTTACGCGAGAAATCTGATTTCCCATTGAATTTCAGACGTTGCACTGTTGTAAAGAAATCAGTCGTAGCAAAATTCAGGAGTCAACGTAGGTCAACGGTACTGTATCTTGCGTCTGACAGTAGTTGCGCTTGTGTTGCGTCTGGAAATAGTTGCGTTGTGAGAATGTGTTTGCGACTGGGTGACCAGCTGTTGGTTTGAAGAACCAGTCGTGGATGCGATATGACATCGTTTAGATAAGTTGAAACGCATTTTGGATGTGGCGTCTAGTTTCGCTCGCGTCTGGATTATTAGCGTTTTGCGGCTGGTAGTTGTGCGATAGTATTTGTTAGAGTAGATGCCCAACTAGCCAACTTGTGGCGTGTGGATTTTATAGACTCTTGTATATGACAATCTTTATATATGATATTTGCATTTATTTATGGCATTATTTATTTTCATTATGTTATATAATGTTAACAATTGTGTTGGATAAAGACCTAGAATGCACCATAGTGTATGTTAGATGTGATAGTAGATATGATGGCTATCATGAAACACATCTAATAGTCACTGTGCATTATGAATACGTTCCTAGTCGATTGGGCCGTCAAAATGAGGATAAGGCCGCCCGAGCTTGAGACTAGCATCTGCGATGTGAAGAACCATGTTTCATTGGTAGGGAACATTGTGATGTTCTGAGCATGCAGATGGATAGTGACCTGGTGATCTATCGAACTACCCTCGTTCGGACTTTCCAAGTGGTTACCATTTGTCGAGTGGATAAGTCCGAGGTCTTGGTTGTACTGATTAGTCCTCACTACTCGAAACGTCATTGAGACTCTACATGATAGGCACCTCACTTTGACCCGTTTTCCGACTCACTTGGGGTCATTAGACGGCGGGATTGGGTGAGGTCCCGATGCATATAGGAGTCGATGCTTCGTTGTCTAGGATTCACCGCTCGCTTTCATGCGTGGATATCCTATGCTATCTGAGGGGATAATAGTGTATAAATCTCTGGCCAGAGTACTGGATGTGTTTTAGGTAAATGGGTTTACCTAGTTACACTCGTGATGTCACTATTCGATCTCCAAGATGTACGCATAGCTATCGGATCTCTAGCGACTCTCGATTTACCAAAGGTCGTTGATCTGATCGGGATATTTGTCTTTGATTTCGAGGACGAAATCTCTTAAGGTGGGGAGAATGTGAGGATTCAGATTTCTAATTAGTGATTAATCGGATTTTTAGTTAGATTAATCACGAGAATTAAGAATTTAGATTTCTGGAGTTTCGAATTTTTAGTGAAATCTGATTTGGAATATTTAGATCTCTAGTTGGGATTGTCCAGATTTTAATTGGTGTTTTTTTCGTGTGAAATCTGGTCGAGAAGTGTTGAGAATTAGAATGTATTCGATAGAGATCTGTTTTTCCTTTAGCGCTGCGTGTTTTGTCGTGACAAGAAGAGTGAACGCTGCGTTTGGTGAAAGCTGTTCGAATTTGAGAAGCTGGATCGTGTGAGATCTGGTGGTCGAGAAGGACGTGAGAAATGAATGCGTTGTTCTTTTGAAATTCAGATCTCATGACGTAAGCAGCTCTTGTGTGTGACGTAAGCGTCGCTGGATGGTGATCGCATCTGAGTCGTAGCGAGAGATCTGGCAGCGCTTGAGGGTGAC
>KQ995277.1:0-43113 GCA_001598015.1 Dorcoceras hygrometricum
TGATTAATCCCAAATCCAACCAATTAATCACAAATCTAAACTCTCAATCCTCACATTTCTCACACTTAACAGACAATGCTTTATTATAAACGCTCTAGCTTATATAAGTTTAAGCCTGAGCTGATTCAACTGTACTAAATAGTTACACACTGGATGTACTGATCGAGAGTTTTAAACAAAGAGGATTTTGAACATTTTGAACTGGTTCTCTTATCGTATCGTGACTTCGATAACTTAAATCTTCAAAAACTCTTCATATTTATAGGCGTAGGATCCAAAGATAATAAATTCGAATGGTAGTCTCAACAGCTGAATCCTCCTCGTACTTGAGCATTTAATATCCATTTAATGGAGTCTGCATACTCCATATTTATGTAATGGTCCTCTTTGTAAGCTTGGTAATGCAATCTTCGTATCAAAATTCCTGTCATTATTCTGATTGTTATCTTTTTTTCAACGACTATCAATGCTCTTGAAAGTCAGATATCCCAACAACAGTTGTACTTAGTAGATCTATTCTCTTCGTCGTGTTGTTCTATTCCAAAACGTGTGATTGACTATCCTAGCTGCTACAGCTAAGAACTAATTTGATCTGCTCTTGAAAACTGCACTTGGACTAATATAGTTTCTCTAATATTTTTATCCTAAAATTGATGTTTTCGGGTTATCCATAAGTTTGGGGCTTTGATTAAGTTCATAATAAATTATATACAAATATTAAATATCATGGCTTTTTTATTAAAAAAAATATGTGATTATAAACCAAATTATATTTTGAATAATTGGAATATTTTATTTCTTCAAAACCAAAATATATTTCAACAAATATAAATATAAACTAATAACAAGTTCGCATGCTTAATTTCCTGGTAGAGTTCGCACTTGTGGTTATACTGAACATAGGTTAATCACATGTTAACACCAAGAAGTAATAATTGATACAAATTTAACGAGTCAAAGATAAACATAAATATTGGTTTGAAAATTGGAGATTAATAAATAGTCGAACTTAAGGTTTTTATCAGTTACGTTGAAATTTTGACATTTATCCACCCGAAATTTGTTGTCTTTTTTAACTTTACGAAAAAACAAACAGATTAAGTTTTTTGAGCCTTGATGGATGACTAAAACGTAGCAATCGTGAGATTAGTTGATCTGATATTAAAAAATTGAAGTAACACTTAATTGGACTTCGCCAACGAATAAATTTATAAACCATTTTACAACTCTAGAAAACAACTAGAACTCAAAAAAATATGCATTTTGGGCTAGTAGTCAAGCCACACTTGTATTATTCATATATTTTGCTTATTTGAAAGTGACATTTATCTATTTATACGACTCAAGAAACAATATTAGCGAAACATTTCGAAATCTACGTAGTTTTCACATTTGTAAGTCAACTACACAATATTACCCGTATAATTTAAGATTATTAAATTATATTAACAATCTCAAATTTCTTAAATTAGTTAACTTTGACTCCTATCTTAAAGGTTATAACAGCAACAATAACTCGTATGCTACATCTATACTAATATTTCTCTATAATGTTTTTCGGAATTTTGCAATTTTGAAGTTGTATATTTGTTTCTACGATTTTAATCATCTGTTTTATCGATTTTCGATCTCAATATCGAATTTTTTTATTCTTGACAATTTTAATTTTTTGTAATCAAGATGGTCGATATGACATTATACACAACATTACATTAGCACTACATTGGTCATGAATCAATACCAAGTCGAAAGAAAGATTAAAGCTGTGAAAAAAACAAACAAATAAAGATAAAGAACTATTATTGAAATTTAATAATATAAATGGTCAGAGATATAAATAGACAAATATACGGACCAAACATACGATTTCCTCGTCTTGTACATCTATACAAAATATGCCTATTAAATATTATAGTATTGAATATATTAAGAATCCAGAGTGCAAATCAATATTCAAATAGTTATTACAAGCTAATTATTTCATAATAAGCTAGTTAATATTAATATTTAAAACAAAAAAGAGCATATAATTTTTCTAAATAGAAAAACATATATCTAATCTAATTATTTGTTGCAATACCTACTCCATTTGATTTGGATGAAAGTAAGATTTTGTTTTTCTTCGGCAAACACACCTCTAGAGCTGACAAAGTCCATGACCACTATCTTTGTTCCCTCAAAAATATCAACATCAATGAATCAAAATATATTTCAAACATATCCCATTGTTAATTTAAAAACTGCAGTTTTATTCCCAAATCACAGTGAATTTTCTGTCGGAAAACGATGTAATAACGAAAGAATTTGAGCAGACCAGTTCAAGGGTCAACCATGGAAATGTCTTCTTGAACTGCAAATGATGAGCATTTTTGCACGATCTCTGAGTTGAGTTTCTGTTTACTGAAAAAATGAATATCTCAGACAACGGCACCAACTGGTCCAAGGTATGAAGTAACTGTTAGTTCCAAGAAATTTTACCTCTAAATTTCTTTACTTCTCGTTTTCAAGATTTTAGTTTCATGCAATAATATATATGGATAATCCTGAGTTCTTGTAGTGATAAATGTTGTTATTATCATGATGATGCGATGGAAGAAATTCTAAATGGGAATTGTGGGCCGTGTTTAAGTTTATTCAGACATCCTGTACATAAATACTTCGAGAAGACGGGTTTTTTTTTTTTTGTTCTCTCTTTCTGATCATCTGTTCGAATTTTTCATGTTTGTTGGACACAAGAATTCCTACGAATCTCATTCGAGGGAAGAAACAAACCTGAATGGCATTCTTGGTGGGGCTCTATTAAGAGCTATTTCAGAGATTTTGAAGTCACTATTATGCATAGAAACAGAGAAGGAGATATTTATCGAAATCGGTTGCTATTTCTACCGTGCATCAATGGTGATAATGGAGTTGCAGATAAACAGGAATACGCCGGCAAATGCTATCGAAATCTTGCAATCATTGTCAAGAAGAGTGGAATCGGCTAAAAGCTTCACGGCGCAAATAGAGAAGAATGCACAAAAAATGGTTGTTTCTGATGTTCAAAATGTTGTGCATCACATCGAATCTGCTGTGAGGAACATAGGAGAAAATCTAAGTATCCTACCTTCATTAACATACGGGAGTCAAGATTATGTCGAGAGGGCAGCTAAGGCACTTTCGGAGGAGATGAAAGATGCATCATTTTTGGGTAGGTTGGGTCAGAACTCAGAGATGAAACAGAGACATCATCATGTTTTGAGCTCGGGGGATTTCAAGAGGGGTGAGAGGAAACAGATCGATGAGGATCTTTATTCAGTCGACGTTGAGGTTTCTGCGGCTAATATTCCTTTTTCAGAGACATCCCAGACTTATGTGTCTGATACCTTAGAAAGCTCTCCAATGGTAAACGGAAATGTCTCAAAAGGTTCGAGTGCTGGATCATCTTTAACAGCTTTGCCACAGTTTGCTCACATGGAACCGTTGTATGAGACGTTTTTCTGTCCTCTCTCGAAAACTGTCATGGAAGATCCTGTTACCTTAGATAGTGGAGTGACGTACGAGAGAAAGGAGATCACCGAGTGGCTTGAAAGACAAGAGGACTCGGAAGAAATTTTCTGCCCGAAATCAGGACAGAAGCTCAAAAGCAAAAACTTGAGCGCAAATGTAGCATTAAAGGCAACTATTGATGAATGGAAGGAAAGAAATGAGGCGGCTAGAATAAAGGTAGCGCGAGCAGCCTTATCTTTGGCCAGTTCGGACAATATGGTACTTGAAGCGCTAATCGATATGCAGACTGTCTGCAAGACTAAGGCTTATAATAAGGTACAGGTTCGTAACATTGGAATGATACCGTTACTTGGTAAGTGTCTGCAGTTCAGAAACAGAAGTGTAAGGTGTGCAACACTTGAACTGTTAAAACAATTGGCTGAGGATGATGAAAATGGAAAGGTGATTTTATATATATATTAGTTTCCTTATTGTTTCTAAGATTTGATGGTGTACGTAGTTACTTAGTTGGATATAAAATAATGCAGGAAGTTATAGCCAAGACAGTTGATATTTCAGTTATTATAAAGATGTTGTCTAGCGGCCACAAACCTATCAGGCATGCGTCGGTGTTGGCCTTACTTGAGCTGTCGACATCTAAATTTCTGTGTGGCGAGATTGGGTCGGTCGCGGGAGGCATTCTTATGCTGATCACGGCAAAATATAGGGAGTCTTCGGATGCTTTCACTTCAGAAAAGGCCAACGAAATCTTGAAGAACCTGGAACTACTTCCGAATAACATCAAGCTCATGGCAGAAAATGGATACTGGGAGCCACTGCTAACTCATCTTGTCGAAGGTACCGTAAGAAATCCTCTGGTGGAATACTTTAGTTGTCACTTCCTGCTACAAAATCCTAGTAATAGGTCAACAAATAGATCCAGCAAGTTTCGTGTGGAACTGTTCATTTTTCAGTTCCAAGTAATATATTACTCGTGTGAACTGCACAACTCAAATATTTCGAAAACGAATTGAAGCCCAAGTATCATGTTTTAATTGCTAAGCTACACAAAATTTTCCTGATGAATTATTTCTGCTCGAACGCATCCTGAAAGTAATAATAAAGATCAAAGTTAAACGAGCAGGTAGCGAAGAGATGAGAACAGAGATGGCAAGTTATCTCGGCGAAATCGTACTTGGACCCGACATCAAAAACTATGTAGCAGAAAGGGCCTCACCTGCTCTAATCAAAATGGTACAAAATGGAAAGTCTCTGAGCAGAAATGCAGCATTCAGGGCCTTAAAACAGATATCATGTTACCATCCAAATGCAGCAATTCTTGTTGAGGCCGGAATAATGCTGCTTATGGTTGATGAGATGTTCACCCGCACCATTCACAACGAAACGATGAATTCCAAAACAGAAGCAACTGCAATACTAGCTAATATACTGGAATCAGGGCTTGATGTTGAAAGTTTTCAGGTTAATGCACACGGCCACACGATGGCTTCAGACTACATATTATACAACATCATCATCGGAATCAAGAACTCAACCCCAGATGAGTTGAATATAAACCTCATCCGCATTGTACTATGCTTGATCAAGTTCCCTAAAGTATCAAGTACTGTTGTTTCTGTGATCAAGGAATCGGAGGCTAGTTACAATTTGATCGAACTTATAAATAACCCGAATGAGGAAATTGGGATTGCATCATTCAAACTGCTAACCATTTTGTCAAGCTTCATGGGGCACACATTATCAGACCGACTCTGCAAAACACGAGGCCAACCGGAGAGTCTAATCCCGAATCCTGATGAAACTACAAGAATTACAGAAAAGCATGCTGTTTCAGTCAATTTCCTCGCAAAGCTTCCACATAAAAACTTGACACTGAATCTAGCTCTAGTCAACGGTAACGTCATTCCAGTAATCATGAAAAGTATCAGTCAGACACAAGTGGCTGGAGCAAGATCAAGCAGGCATGCAGGAACCTACTTTGAAGGACTTGTGGGCATTCTTGTCAGATTGACTACAACCTTATACGACCATCAGATCTTGTTTACTGCAAGAACATACAATTTTGCATCTGTTTTTGCCGAACTATTAACAAGATCATTCTCAGATGAGGTTCAGAGGCTATCTGCAATTGGATTGGAGAATCTATCAATGCAATCAATCAGCCTATCAAGGCCTCCCCAAAAGAAGAAGACCAAGTTCTTGAAGATCGTTTTCTCGCGCAAATGTATATCAATCAAGCGGTCCAAAGGTGAAGAATTCTCCTTGTGTCCTGTTCATAGAGGGGTTTGTTCTGCACAAGAGACCTTCTGCTTGCTGGATGCTGAGGTTGTAGACCAGTTGTTGGCCTGTTTGGACCATGAAAACGTGGGAGTAATCGAAGCAGCCTTATCGGCTTTGTCTACATTGCTGGATGATAGAGTGAATGTGGATCAAAGTATAAGCTTCTTGTCCGAGAAACGAGCTATCCATCATGTGTTGAATGTGGTGAAGGAGCACAGAGAAGAAGTTTTGTGGCAGAAGGCATTCTGGATGATTGAGAAATTCTTGATCGAAGGCAGGGAGGACTCAGTTTCGAACATTTCACAGGACAGGCTATTTCCAGCTACATTGGTGAGTGCATTCCACCACGGTGATGATCGCACGAGGCAAATGGCTGAAAAGATTTTAAGGCATTTAAATAGGATTCCAAATTTTGCCAACACAGTGACATTTACCATGTGAAGAAGCTTTCTTGTTGAAGATCGAAGATTGTTGCTATTTCCATTTTTTATAAAAATTCAATGTTTTTCTTTGGAGTTGTGGCTATGATTCTGCAATCTTGAGGATTATACTTACTTGTAAATTTGAATTAGTAATTTACTTTCTTAAGGATAATCTCCGTTTGTATATGAATTTGATTTTCTTGATGATTCTTGGTTGTAAGTATTGGTGTCACCTGAGTTAAGAATATTGAAATCTTGTTTAGAGTTTCTCTATTTATACGCAAATTCACCTCCCAATATTCTTGTCCTGCTACAATAATGCGTACATACTTCTTTTTAACATGGTATATACTTCTAACTACATGATCAAACTTCAACTTGGATACACTTTTGAAGTTGATATGAAGATTTTGTTTGTATTATGAAGAACTAAAAGAAAGAGAGATCGTGTATCAATAAGTTTTAATCAGCCTCGAAATAAAAGACACTGGATTACTGATTCTCAGGGTTCACCCTCGAGAAAAATTGAAGTAAAAAATGTAAACGATTTGACATCTTTTGTTTCCTTAGCTTCCCAAAATGGCTGATGTAATGCAATTTAAGATCATATTCACATCTTTTTTAGTCTAAGCAGATTACGCTTTTAAATAATCATTCGAAAGTCGTGAGACCTCATGAGTTAGCTCTGACACTTGCTTGTTTTGTTTCAGTCTCTTCAAGTAAAGTCATCAAGAAAATATAACTATGCATAGTTCCAACTTCACATCTTCGGAGTGTCCGAAAACAAAAAAAAAACGTCACTCTGATGGAATATTAACAAGTAAATTTATAGCCACAACAACCAGTAAAGAACAGATCATTCAGTAGCAGTGGACAAGCACATTTAAGAACTGAACTAAAAATGCGCTCTCTTTTGTAGTTCGATAATATGTCACTCCACCAGATATCACTCCTCCCATTTTCAGGTATAATTTGCATCAGTCGTTGATTCCTTCAGATAGAGAGCAACTTATCTCAGAAAATACGAAAAGCTGCTTCAACTTTACTGAGCATTGCAACTTACTAAGGAAGTGCCACTGTAAGTGATGACACTTGAACAAAAAAATTTCGAATTCCTTGATGACATACTGCGCCTTCCAGGGATAAGGTTTTGGAAATGAACAAAGAAAATCAGGATCTTTGTTAGGCCCGACCCAGGAATTACTGTTTCCCCATTAGTGAGAATATCAATGCTCATTTTTCAAGTGACCTGTTGGTAGAGAACCGACAAAATCGACAAGAAACTGGGGTGATCAGCTTAAGATCTTTGGTTTTGAACTGAATTTGATTAAAGAACTTAAAACATACCGCTTAAATCTCGGCCATTTAGAGGACTGCTCGTGTTAAAGCCCATATGAACTATATTGTGAAGTTCCCCATCCCACACTCCGGGTACCTGCAGAAGATAATATAAGAAAATTTGCAAAAATGTTTCATCTTGCCCAAGAGTTTTTCTACCAGGATATATGTACTACCTGAGCCAATGCGACTGATTGTAAATTAATGGGTCTTCGAAGTGTTTCTGAACAAGGAAGACTTGCTTGGATTAGTCCAGGTTGCGACGAATGCAGTGGAGGAAAAGGCATTGTCATATCAAGTGGAAGTGCCGGAGAAGATGGCATACCAGCTCTAGGTTGTAGGATCTGTTTTCATTTAATTACTTGAGTTAGATAAGTATCTGATTTAGGTAAAAAACAAAATCGGCACACCACAACTTCTTACATCTTTAGCCAGAAGAGCTTCGATATTGAAGTCTAGCCGTGGATTCACTGTTGCAAGCTTCATTGACAGGAACTGTAACATTGTGGAAGAGAGTTTCATAAGTTAATGAACCATATAGGAATTTTATAGTTGAATATTGGTTCAAAAACAAGAGTACTTGCCACCTACCTCAACTTGTCGTTGAAGCGATTGGACATAATTGATGATTTCGTCGAGCATGACTGCTTTTCCAGTCACCTGCTAAGACATAAGCACCAAAATTTAGCACATGGACATCCTTACTGTTACATCATGGAATTGAACCTAAGTCCATCCAAAAAGCTAGCTCAAGGGGGAGGTTGTCCGAGTATATATAACTCCCAAAGACTTGATGTGGCCCAGAAAATGAACATCTGGCGTGTGAAGTTTGAAAGATGGGGTGGTGCGTGAGATTCGAAAGAGCGAGTGGCCCATAAGGGCAGTCCAACACATAACAGTGGTCATGTGTTCTGATACCATGTTAAAATCATGAACTTGGACCTAACTCTACCCCAAAAGCTAGCTCAAGGGGGGTTGGGGTGGTCCAAAAGTTTATATATATCACTCCCCGAAACTTAATACAACCGAAGTGGGATAATATCTAACACTTACAACAATGAACCATAACTAAACTAATACTAACCTTGTTGCACCCAGGCACGAGATCCTGAAGGAATTTCATCCTCTCACTAATCTTCTCCCTCCTGACCTACAATATAAATTTATCTAAACTCATCAAAGGAAAATTCCCGCTGAACCTTTCCAGCACAAAGATACTAATAATACTTAAAATGATGGTACAAAGAATACAGCAAATTTAATACCCTTTCAGCAAGACTGTGGCTATTTGTTGCTTGTCCTCTTCGTGCTCTAACATGTATGTATCCTTCCTTGGGCATATCCGATCCTTGGGAGTCCTGCGTGCCATGTTTGCCACCTGGTTTACCCGTGGAAGCGGGGTTCTGATCACCTTTTAGTTTAGTTTCATCTTGGTCCTTCACCAGTTCAATAGATGGCAGTGGGGGGGTCCTAACAATCTCATTATATTCAGTATCCTGCATCCCGAAACAAGTGAAAATCAGTACAAAGTGTTACGTATTATAGTACCTTTTAGTAATACAGATAACTAAGAACCATTCGTTATTCAACCAATCAACAGAAAAACACCCGATATCTTACCTGAGTCACTGGAAGAGTTCTTTTTCTCTTGTTTGATCCAAGCCCGGTTCCACAGGAATCCTCAGCTGCATCAGCCAACTCCTCTCGTGCACCCCGGCCACTGAATTCAGCCTCATCAGACACGTTAGCAGACACATCAACTCCATGTTTTGCTTCATCATAAGACTGTCGAAAACTCAGGCCTTTTCTCTCATTCTTGAGAGAAGTCCCTTCGATGGAATGCTCTCCAGGGACCAAAGCCTGTTCCAGAACCCCTACTGTTACATCATTTGGCCTTTGCAGTGGTCCAAACCCACGAGAATAGGGATTCAAGTGGTCAGGAGTGCTAAAGGGGTTCACCATTTCACTGAAGTGTCCTCCACTAAAGCATGAAAACCTCGCTGCACGCTCAATGAAGGCCGGATCAGTTGGGAAATGAGGCAAGCTTGGGGGAACCATTCCAGGAACAGCTGGTAAAAAGATACCTCCTCTTAACATCGCATTCTGTGTCCAGTTCATACCCGCTCGAACTGGACCAAGGCCGCTCGAACTGATGGCCTGATTTTCAATACCTGTGTCACAATAGCCTAAACTAGGATGATCCCAGACCGGAGGGCAAAAAGAATCCGGCAAAAAAGTGGTGGAACAACCATTTGACTCCACCATAGAATTTCCTAACCGAGTCATTCCTACAGATGCATTTGGCAAATTATTCCCGTTTATTTGCCATTCTGATACTGCATTTGGTGCATGATAGTTTACCGGATCCTCATTCATCTTCTCTTGCTCCTGATTATTGTCCCTACAAGAAGTGTTCATCCCTCCTTTACAAGATTGGAGATGATAACCTCAGTTCTTTACAGTCAGAGCTGAGGATCAAGAAAAAACCTGGCAAAATGTCGAATTAGATACAAAACCACCCTAAGAAAAGCCCCAAAACTCCTATCAAATTCCATTTGTACAGCTGAAAAGCGAGAACAAATAAAATACTCAACTAAATTTATGACTCATGAATCCAAGAAAACACCATAGGATGCCAGCCAAATCCATCGATTCCAGGAAAACATTAACTATTACAACTATTTCCCAAGTCTTACTCACTGAAATTAAGCAGTCTATCAAAAAGTTAAAGCAGGAAAGCCCATTAATGCCCAGAAAACAAAACACAGGCAGTCCAGTAAAGTAGAAGCCAGTCAACTCAAACAGAGGCATTAATTGCAGTAGCATAAATACAACTACGAACACGTTCATTAACTCATCCAAAAAAAAATCCTATGGTCGGAGAAAAAGCAACCCATTGAGTAAATAGTCCGGAATACAGAATCAAAAGTGGGAAAAGAACAATGACAAAGATACCATCTTCAGATTGTGCGATGCCTCTACGGAACTCTGCCTGTTTTAAACAGACCTTCTCCTCTTATTGAATGAAAATATCAAGCTTTATCCCAAATATCTTGGAACTCCCGACAGCTTTGTAAAACAAATCTTGAAACTGGGAAATCAAGAAACTAATCCAAAGAGAAGATCAGCAAGCAGATGCTAAATCCGCTGAAGGGTGAATGATATGGGAAGGTAAAAAAGCAAAAAATATGTAGATTCTTTGGTGGAAATAGAGAGGAAAATCTAGTTAGCAAGATGCTGGATTTATAACCACGCCTTGCATAAAAAAATTAGTGATCTTCATGATTTAGCAAGGGACATAGAGTAGTTACTTCTTTGAATATAATTGTTACTGTGAAAATAACGTTTAGTTATATTGTAGGTCTGGTCCGATATGTGTGAGACGTCCATGCGATGAATTGACCTGATTTGGAAACTAAAAATTTTTTATATAAAAAATAATGTTTTATGAGTTAGGTATCAACTCGAATATATAATTTTAAAATAAAAAAAAACAATATCTTATAAATCTTATAGAAAATTCTCTTATAATTTCTTGTGTAGTCACTACTCACTACTGACGAGTCCTCAATTAGAAGGTTTCTCTTGTACATACATCTAAATATAGACATTACATGTGTCACTTGCAAAATACTATTAACACCTTATAAAAATTAATATATCTCTTTTGTCCTCAAAACTAGAATATCAAGATTTGATAGTTCTCTACATATTTATCAATTCGTTAGTCACAAAAATCAGATACGTGGTATTATGTAAAAGCCAATCATTTGTATAATGACATAACTTAAGTATTTCACGAAACATATATAAATCCAAATATTAGGTTTTCATGAATCTAGAGCAAAAAATATGGCATTTAATACTGTCTTAATTAGGAAGAATTTCTATATTAATAATATTAACCTAACTTTAAGTGAAAGGTTAATGATGTTCACTTAAGGTACTTATATGCAATCAACTCTTTATTTTATTTTTTTTTTAGTTGTTAACTTTCTCCGCGTGTACTTTAGTAAATATAAAGAAAACAATCCCTTAAGCTAGCAACTGGCCGCAAGCCAACTGTATTGCATTTTATAAGACTTAGTATATTATTTAATTCATTTGATTAATAATATTAATCATTGCCTTTTTTACCCTTGGAAGAAGAGCTCGGGTCATCCTTTATTTATTTATTTTGAAGAGATGTACTTCTGTATTTTAAAGACTTTGTTTGGTCAAGACCCCTATGTGTAGCTTGTGTTTAAACGAATAATGGCAATATTTAAAAAACATTGCTTTCAGAGGGTCTATCTTCCCATTCCATAATAATTCTATATATAATTCACATAATAAATTTATTTACTTTTGACAATTAAACAATAATGAATAGGAGTAATATCAGCAGTAACGATTCTTGTTATATTTTTCTTAACAAAGATAATTTTAATCTCCATTGTCTTTAAAATTTCAATAATCATCGAGCAATTCTTATTGTAATATCGGTCAAACAAAATTTTTTTTTTTTTAAAAACAAATTATAACAAAAAGTTATATTAAATAGCCGACCGGGCCCATCAGGTGATCAGGGTAAGGCAGTCAAACATTGAAAAGAAATGGTTTGCGAAGTTAATAATAAATAATTCTGAAATTAATTAATTATATTAGGGTGTTTTCTTCTATTGGAATGCAGTTTATTTCTTTCATTTATTTGAATAATAGTATAATTTCAACAAATAATAATTTTATTAGTTTTGCCTCGGGACTTGCAATATCAAGACCCCAGCCACAGGAAAGAGAACCATGGAATCTCTGCCCCCATTGCTTTAGAATACTAAATTGTTAGCCCTTTTTTTATTAAAATATAATATAAAATAAGGGTAACGATTAATAATGATATTGAATGATAATAATTATAATAATTACTCAATATTAATGAATGAAATAGGACTTCTGACGATTCCATATCGTAAGCATTCGTCGGGAATTTGCCTCCTTGTTCCTTTTTCATTGGAACTTAATGAGCATTTGGAATTGATCATAAGTTTATTTGAGTTTGAAAATGATGATTCTTAGCTACGATCTCTTGTTCGAAAATTTTTTTTCAAACTTAAAATTTTTATGTGCAAGTTACTGATCATCTCTCACATTTTTATAAAATATTGCATTAATATTGATGCCCTCTATCATCACCTCGGGACCCGCCGATCGAGTTCTACGCACCAAATGCCGAACTGCACTTGATAGCTCGGGACGGTTACCCGAGGATCACGTTCAGCTCGGGAGTGTTTCCCGATGAGAAGATCATGCATCCGAGAGTCCAACCAGTATACGTCTCTCCCTCTTTGAAACTACGAGATCACCGAGAATCGCGGAGAGAATCTCGCTCAAGATACTCATCAATCTACGCGTAATCTCCGTCGGGATAAGTGCCTCAGCGCATCGAGCGTCGAGCAAAGAGTCCAGCGTCGAGTAAAGCGCTCATCTCCACCGCCTAGTCCCTCTATAAATACCCAGCTACGCTCCCTCATTAGAACATTCACATATTCACTTGCTCTCAGTTTACATATATTCTCTTGCTCTCGTTTTGCTCTCTCGCATCTTGCCTGACTTAAACATCATAGAGGCTTCATCGGACACACTTTTAACGTCCTCTAACATGTTACTTGTGGCTGTAGGTGTTCCGAAGGCACTCATCACTCCCCACCAACCAGCAGACCCGACGTCCCGATCTCCCGAGCTCCCGAGGTGGTGATAGCTCGTCGGTTTAGAGAATTTGGTTACATCAAATATCAAATTAAAAATCAAGATTTCCAATATATGTAAGCAAAAAATTTCTAAATTTTGCTATTGATATTATACAATATCAATTATGCGTTCAGATTAGTTAAACTACCAAACTATCTCCTAACTATCTGTTTTAGTCATTAATTAGACTTTAGCATCATATATTGCTTCAATTCGCAGTCATTTTCGGAATGTTCAATGAAAATGGACAATGCTCTAGACTATATTAGCATAATGGAGCTATATATATATATATATATATCATTAATCTTACCCGGTCATGTTAACGTTACGATGAAATGACTAAAGTAAAAATATGTCGATTTACATAATAAATAATCTTGATATATCTTTTCGTCCCAAAAATGATATTCCTAACCAGAATTATCAAGTTTATACTTTAGCATCATATATTGCTTCTAATTCGCAGTCATTTTCGGAATGTTCAATGAAAATGGACAATGCTCTAGACTATATTAGCATAATGGAGCTATATATATATATATATATATCATTAATCTTACCCGGTCATGTTAACGTTACGATGAAATGACTAAAGTAAAAATATGTCGATTTACATAATAAATAATCTTGATATATCTTTTCGTCCCAAAAATGATATTCCTAACCAGAATTATCAAGTTTATATTTTGACTACTATGCTGGAGTGGTTTGCATATATAAGCTACCATGGGCATAAAATAAGAGGATAGTACAAGGCATAAGACGATGAAATAAATCCAACCCATACACGGCTTTATCATTATTTTAATATGATGATTATAATTAAAGAAAAGTTGATTAGATTCCTTAGGTCCCTTTACCTCGAAATATTTATTAGAATACAAAAATATCAAATAAAACCACTAATGGGGAGTTGCCACGTGGATATTCATGTCCTTTTATATTAAGCATGTTGATTAGTTTCGTACGAATTAAATTATTTTGAAAACATTAGGTAAGTATAATTAATTTGAAAGCGAGAGTTGGTTCTTGGTTGGCATTGGCTCTTCTTTTTGGGAAAGCTAACTAATAATAAGAATAAATCCGAATCCCTTCAAAGCAGCATGTAATGAGAGTTTGCTTATTCGAGAACTTTTTGGAAAAAGATTATTTTTTAAATAAAATTAAACTAAAATCCAGTACAAATCTTTTCGGCAGAATGTTATAGTATAGAAAAATAAAATTTAGCGCACACGTCATAATATTGTTAGGTTCCAAATAGTAAGAAATATTGGCAAACATAAGAGCAACTGTACCACAAGATGTATTGCGTTATTCCGGTAAATATTTCTTGTTTGAGACGAATACTTTTTACGGGGAAAATTACTTTATCTTATAATAAATCAAAATTGTTTTTGGTACAATAAAACTACGATTTTCACCATCCTTATACTTATTATGATCAATAATGTTTAGCATCCACACCTAAAAAAAAAACGTCGAGAGTCATGTCAGCATTTTCATATAATTCGAAGTAAACTTGAAAAGAATTTAAGCTTTAAAAGTTTTAGTAATTAGAATATCAAAATCTGTTAGGTAACATCTTAACTTTTGTAGAGAAATCGAAATTCGATACTTAGGTTGTTGTACGATTAATAAATTTTAGTTGCATCATAATATCAACCATAACTTCTATATAAACGAAAAGGCATTTGATCATGTAAAACGTTTTGCCGAGGAATTTACAATTTATTTATAGAGTAACTCTCTTGTAAGAAGGTTTCACGTGTTTATATTCATGGGACCAATTGACTAAATCCATATAGTAATACATTTAGTATGAAATGAATCCATTTTGAAATAGAAATTAACATTTTACGGGTCGTATCAATATTAAAAGTAATAAAATAATAAATAATATTTTTCATTGGTGCGATCCTTATCACGAAATATGATATGTGAAACGATATCGTATTTGACTTATATATATATATAGCACACATCGTTTAAAAATTTTAATGATTTGAAAAATGTTTTGGAGAAATGAAAATGAAGTACTAATAAATTGTGGTTGGTCTGAACCGTAATCATTTACATGAAGCACGTTGGAAGGTTTGAATTATGCCAAATCCATAAGTGTACTTGTACAAAGATTTGTAGAATATGAAAATATATTAATCTAATGAATCTCTATGATAATTTATTGCATGCAATTATAAGATTGTTGTGAACACCTTTTGGTCAAACCGACTGTCTAGATTCGTAACATGCAGCTAGCTTACCTGTTTTATTAATCGGTTGTTCACATTAATAATTGGGAGACTAAGTGTTAGTCATATTAACTCGAATAGTCAAATTTTAAGAATAGTTGGCTAGGTTTTTAATTATTTATGTAACATTAAGTATAAAATTAGTTGTATCCATAAACATATTGAATGTATCTTATTCTATATAGTTTTATATGCAATATATTATTATTTATATGCATTATTTTATATATATATAAATATATAAAAAAAAAAAGAAAATTTTTTTTATTATCTGTTAAAATAAATAATAAATAAAATATATTTTTAATATTTTTAACTTTTTGTATGTAATTCTTTTGTAGCAAAATAAGTTAGTTTCTACAACATATGATTTGTTTTAATTGAAATGCATATATTTAATTTAGTCAATGATGTTAATGAAGAGTAATATAGTTCAATAATTTATGAATAGTAAGTTGTGCAACTTAGTATATTTTTATATTTATATAATGGTAAATTGATGCTTTGTATATATTTTAGATGTTATTTATGAAAAGTATTATTATATAACATATGTTAGTTATATGCGATATGTTTGTTATATGTATGTGTTTAAGCTGATGAGTAGCAGTGGAATGACAGAATCAGGGGAGAGTGATAAGGTTCTGCTATTGTTGGAGAGTGGTGTTAGATTGCATACCACGGTGTACATGAGGCATGGTTCTATTGATTAACACACATTTTTTTGTTTAGTTATGTGTTTCTTGATTTAACTCTTTTTGGGCATGCACCTCAATTATTTTATGAAGTCCCTGTTGGTAAAATCCTCGTGCAGTCATCTTCTTCGTATCTAATGCATATCATTTTGGACGACTGTCGATATTTCTTTTAATAAACACGTTTTGTTCTTGGGCCATTTTGCTTATCTTGGGGACAAAATTGCACATGCAAAGTTGAAGAGTGATGGGACGTCCCCAACTAGATAAAAATGCTGCAGTATCCCAACCTATATTTTGTAATTGGGTCGACATTTTGATTTACCATTGCGATGCTCGAAACTTTGTATGAAACAAACTTTATGAGTAAAGATTCATTAATATCTGTTATGATACTATAAGTTGAGCAAGTGCAATGCTTGAGCAGATTTGAAAGTTTCACGGATCTGTTATGATACTATAAGTTGAGCAAGTGCAATGCTTGAGCAGATTTGAAAGTTTCACGGAAAAAATTTGTGATTTTTAAAATTTTACTTATTCGGGATGTCGGGATCCGACCCTACGGGATCCGAAAATACGGGATCCCGAATATTCGGGTCCCGATATTTTCGGGTAAGGGATCGGGATAAAAAATTGATTCCCAAATTTTATCGGGATGAGAATCGGGGAAGGGGGTTACGGGACGGGACCCTACCCGATTCCACCCCTAAATAGTAGTTAGTTATGTATATTACATATAATTCAGTAAAAGTCCAGGAATCAGGACCTCATCTCTATTTATTTTATTAGTAAATAAAATTTATAGATCAAAAGTTCAAAGTTTAAACACAGCTCACATATGAGGACTAAAAAAAACAGTAATTATCCAGAAAGTAACTACGATTGAGTCTTGCAAGATCTAAAATTAAATGTGATGTAATCGAATTTTTTTTTCCATTGGATGAGCCGCCACCCGATCTGGAGGTCGGGAGGTTTCTTTGAGCACCGAACCGCTGGCAGTGAATGAGCAGAAGCGCATTGGGATGGGTCGTCTATTACGGGACACCGTGGTCCTCGAGATAATACACCTCGAGATAAGCCCGAACAATTGGATGGAAACGTGTACGTCGGAAAACGTCGTTTGACCTGTGACTATAGATCGAGAGCTCTGTCCTAGAGACAATATACCTCGGGTCACCTACAACCACGAAAACACGTCAGAGGGTGTCGAAAGAATTTTCGACGAAACCCCTCCAATGATTAAGTTAGCTCGAGCAACCAAGAGCAAATATATGAAGCTGAGAGCTTGTGTGTGTGAATATCTGTTAAGTGAAGCACATGGGTATTTACAAAGGGGCTAAGCGATTGTTGCGGACATGTAACCCGTCGTGTGATGTGCTGGAGTAAGTCTTGCGCATACATTGACCACTTCTCACGCGATATTTACATCCTCTGTTCTGATATGAACGTTGGATACAAGTTTATAGCTTTTGCAAAAGTATTCTGTAAAGTTCTGACTTTATGTACTTGTCATCCTTCCTTTGTACAGGAGTAGTTGAGGCTATTTATGATCTTTGACTTTTCTGAACTTATATTTATCGTATACGGCAAATCAGTTTGAAGCTCTTCTATTCAGTCTTGATAATGCTTGTTTAAACTTCTTTGTCGTTCCAAATGGGTAGTCTGTGTTGATCTGATCCGAAATTCGTTCTGATTTGTTCTCTTCAATAAGTTCTGTTCTTCTTATACGAACTGATATGATACAAAGCTCCAACCTGATCTGATACAAAGCTCCAACCTGATCTGAACTGTCCTGCTTTTATGTTCTTGCTCTAATCTGATTTGTACTTATCTCTATTATGTTTTGAGCTGATTCTGTTCTGTTCTGTTCTGTACGTTATGTTCACAACTGATCTGTTCTGATCTCCGACCTGATCTCATCTGCTAATCTCTGAACTGATCTGTTTATCTTATCTGAGCTGCTCTATTCTGCTATTACCCTGAGTTGTTCTGAACCTAATCTGAAATATGAACTGATGTGAACTATTCTGTTCTGAACTGATTCTATTCTGATTTCATCTGACCTATGATCTAAACTGTTCTGCTCAACTGCTTTTGACCTGATCTGCTCTATTCTGTTGATCTATACATTGTTCTGAACTGAACTATTCCGGTGAGATCTAAACTGATTTGTCTTCTTTTCAGATCAGAACTGTACTACAGAACTGATATGTTCTTCTCAACTCTAAACCGAACAACTGTTCTTCTCAACTGAACTCAGTTCTTCGTTTATACTGTACAGTTCTTCAGTTTTCAGCTCTAATCTGATCTGATATGATTCCAGTTTGGCATGTACGCTCAATTAAACATATTACAGACATAACAACAAGTTTGTATTTATCAAAATTAAGATGTGATCTGTTTTCAAATCCAACGGGTGAGCAATGTGGATGAATCATTTAATTGACGGTTACAGAGGAAAGCAAGATAATACTCTAGACATTTCTTGGTCTATATTCTTTTTAAGAATTGTCACCTCTAAAACTGGAAACTAAACATATTACTGGAATTGTTCGCATAATAGCACTTGATAAAATACGTGATAATATGTAGATAAATACAAGTAAGTATCCATACGAAAGAGATCTCAGTTTCGAAATTCAGTTATGAGTTAAGTGGAGAAGCTCAAAGGATGTATAGCATTATGTCCCTTGGCCTATGAACTCAATGCGTGGCTCACCATATTCCTAAAAAGTTTGGATCGAGGTCTTCATCGGATACTATTTTATTTCTCGGAAAAATGTCAAATTTTTTTCAGAGAAACACCATTCTAAAACAAAAAGTTAAAATGATCATAAATAAAGTCTGAAATTTCTGCTAAGCGTACAGACCCATAATTTCACAAACATAAAATGACATTGCATGTTCTTATGTATATGAAAATCCTGGGACACGATCTCAGCACTTGTTACTTCACCATCTGTATTTTATTTGAAATTATATATATATATATATATCAAATTTGATATGGTGGACAACCAACATGGGCACCAGACTGACATGACAGCACCAGGAAGTGCCAGCCTGGTGCCCATGTTGGGTGCCCACCTGTACATGACCGAGATATGGACAATTCCTACGAAAAATTATATAAATAACGTAAACTATAAAGCTGTCCATGATATAGGAAATGAAAATATACTTTATAATTATTATTGGGTAAATGGCATGTGTTACACCGATGACTTGACATGTATGGGATTTAATTAACTGGATAATTTTTCCAACTCTTTTACCTACATTTGGCAAAATTTTGGGCCCGCAAAATAAATATATTTGATAAACTAGGGGTGTCAATTCGGGTGGTTCGGGTCGGATTCGGGTGAAAAGTAAAAAAAAAATTCCCAACCCGAACCCAACCCGAACCCGAATCAACCCGAAATGGCTCAACCCGAACCTGATTTTTTTCGGATGGGTTTGGGATGGGTTATCGGGTTGGAGTGTATTTAGTGTTAATTTGGGTTGATCGTGTGGGTTCGGGTCGGGTTGAATAATTTTTTTTTAAAAAACTCCCAATCCGAACCCAACCCGAACCCGAACCAACCCGAAATGGCTCAACCCGAACCTGATTTTTTACGGGTGGGTTCGGGTTGGATTATCGGGTTGGGTCCGAATTTGACACCCCTATGATAAACCTCCTTTCATCAATTGACAGCTTCCTGAAAATCTAAGGGAGCTTTATGAAATGGTAACCAAATTACAAAGGTTGATTGTGATCCTCGAATATGATTGGAGGAGAGCTAGGAACATTAAATGTAACTGTCTGACGAAATCTGAGATAAGATATATAGTTTTATAGAAAGAAATATAACTAATGATGGTTTACTTGAGTTCATGTTGGTCCCGAAAAAATGGGGGTGTTCGTAAGTCTCATACAACTTACGTAAGATCCCACACAACCTAAAACATCGAATCCTTAAGTTACGTGCAATTTAAAATATGGTTTGAAAGTAAAGCAACATGCAACATATAACCGGATCGCGCATGAAACAAACCAGCGGCTCTGCGAGCTGGTTCAACATACGCGATCTGGTTTATATAAGACTTGAGCTGCAATAACTCAGTGTTCTTGAATATTAAGTGCACCTAGATACAGATTGAATAATGAAATGAAATCATGCGGAAATAACTCAAACTGAACTCTTATAATCAAAAGCTCATTTACGATTTTATTTAACATAGTTTGTCAAATATGCAATTAGCAGCATCAGCTACTGCTAAGGAGGCCGTTTGGATAAGGAATTTCGTCCAAGAGTTGGGCGTCATTCCTAATGGAGTTGGTCCAGTCCCGGTGTACTGCGACAACACGGGTGCCGTTGCGCAAGCAAAGGAGCCTAGGTCTCACCAAAGATCCAAACACATACTGAGGAAATACCACATAATCCGGGATATTGTGGCTAGAGGCGACATTGCAGTTGAGAGAGTCGCCTCTGCGGACAACGTTGCTGATCCACTTACGAAGCCCTTGCTTGTTTGAAAAACATCGCGAAACAATGGGACTGCGTCTGATGAGTAGTTGGCTTTAGGGCAAGTGGGAGATTGATAGAGTAGATGCCCAACTAGCCAACATGTGGCGTGTGGGTTTTATAGACTCTTGTAAAAACAATCTTTATATATAATATTCGCGTTTTCTTATGTGGCATTCTTTACTTTCATTATGTGTGTAATGATTTGCAATTGTGTTGAGTAAAGACCTAGAATGCACTGAAGCGTATGTTAGATGTGATAGTGGGTATGACGGCTATCATGAAACACATCTAATAGTCGCTGTGTATTTTGAACATGTTCCTAGTCGATTGGGCCGTCAAAATGAGGATAAGGCCGCCCGAGTTTGAGACTAGTATCTGCGATGCGAAGTACCATGTTTCATTGGTAGGGAACATTGTGATGTTCTGAGCATGCAGATAGATAGTGACCTGGTGATCTATCGAACTACCCTCCTTCGGACTTTCCAAGTGGTTACCATTTGTCGAGTGGATAAGTCCGAGGTCTTGGTTGTACTGATTAGTCCTCATGACTCGAAACGTCATTGAGACTCTACATGATAGGCGTCTCACTTTGACCCATTTGCCGACTCACCTGGAGTCATAAGGCGTCGGGATTGGGTGAGACCCCGATGCATGTAGGAGTCAATGCATCGTTGTCGAGGATTCACCGCTCGCAGACATGCGTGGATATCCTATGCTATATGAGGGGATAATAGTGTATAAATCTCTGGCCAGAGTACTAGAAGTGTTTTAGGTAAATGTGTTTACCTAGTTACACTCGCGATGTCACTATTCGATCTCCAAGATGTATGCATAGCTATCGGATCTATAGCGACTCTCGATTTACCAATGGTCGTTGATCTGATCAGGATATATGGATTGAAAGGACCGTACTGTACGCTAACCACGACCGACTGGTTCTTGCAGGCACTATCAGTGATACCTAGGGGATCATGGGGCGATGTTGCTAGACGCTTTACCATGATCCGTTGGGCAGGTCCGGAATTGTGATTCCGGAGCCACAATGGTTGTGGGCCCACGGCTAGCTGTATCCCTGAACCATTGAGGGTCACACAAGTACTAGATTCGAGATTCCCACACGGATACTCATCTCAATGTGTTGAGCACGAGAAGAGGATTTCGGGAAGTGCGACTTCCTAAAAGTCAACAGGGGTCAAACCGGGATTTGACGCTGTTGAGGGGCAAAACGGTCATTTTGCTATTTGGGGTTTGATGATCTGAAAAATTGTTTTTCACATCATAACATTCAGTTTTGGAAACTGAGTCGATCGGTCCGATCTGATCGACGATCGGAGTTACGATGAAGTCACAGCAATGGATATCGTCATTTGGACCCGGGCCCGATGGGCCGGTCCAAGTCCATTGTTAAAGTCTATTTAATAGTGATTATTGTACTTAATGACTACACTTCATAATACAACACATTCATAACCCTAAGCACAAAACCTAGCCGCCCCTCTCTTCTCTTCTCCCGCCGCCGCCGCCGTGCGCCGCCGCCATCGCCGCCGCCGCCGCCGTCTTCACCGGAAAATTGGTTTCCGGCCAACTCGACGTGGAGAATCCGTTCGTGCTGATCTCTTCAGGGCTTCTAGTGCAGCCTGACGAAGGAGTCTCGGATCTGGTCGTGGACCGGATTGCGTAACTACCGCAATCTACCGAGAAGAGCCGGGTTCTTGAAACACCGGTTGGAGCCAGGCACAAGTGCCAGCTAGGTAACACGCTTAAACATCCTATGAATGTCGTAGAATGTTGATTATTTTCATATTGATCGCCTCCCGGTTTTTTGTTTATCGTTCTTCCGCTGCCTGGCCGGGGGGCGGATCCGGATCCCCAACAGTTTATTGGCAAGGAACATGGGGATTTTCTAAGCATACAGATGGATAGTTTCTTGGTGATCTGTCGAACCGCCCTCATTCGGACTTTTCAAGTGGTTACCATTTGTCGAGTGGATTAACTCCGAGGTTTTGATTGTACATGAATAGTTCTTATTACTCAAAACATCATGGAGATTCTACATGGTAGTGCCTCACTTTGACTCTTTTACCAACTCCATAAGGGTCATCTGGTGGCGTGATTGTGTGAGGTTACAATGCATGCAGAAGTTGACGTTTTGTCGTTGAGTACTCACCGCTCTCCTAAATCAATGGATATCCTATGTGTTAGAGTAGGTGCCCAACTAGCCAACTATTGGTAGTGGGTCTGTTGACTGTACTATAAAAATAATCTTTATTCATATAATTTACATTTACCCCGAATTCTTTATCTTCATTATTATGATTACAAGTTGTTGGATAAAGATCTCGAATACAATATAGTGTATGTTAGATGTGATAGTGGATTTGATGGCTATCATGAAACACATCTAATAGTCAATGTGTGTTATAAACGAGTTCCTAGTCGATTGGACCGTCCAAAAGAGGATAAATGCCGCCCGAGGTTGAGACTAGCATCTGCGATGAAAAGTACCACGTTTCATTGGTGATGTTCTGAGCATGCAAACGGATAGTGACATGGTGATCTATCGAACTACCCTTGTTCGTACTTTCCAAGTGGTTATCATTTTTTGAGTGGATTAAGTCCAAGGTCTTGGTTGTACAGATTAGTCCTTATTACTCGAAACGTCATTGAGACTCTACATGATATATGCCTCACTTTGACCCGTTTACCGACTCAATTGGGGTCATCAGGTGGCGGGATTGGGTGAATCCCCGATGCATGTAGGAGTCGATGATTCGTTGTCTAGGATCATCACTTTCCCTTGTGCTTGGATATCCTATGCTATATAAGGAGATAATTGTGAGACAAATATCTGGACAATGTACTAGATGTGCTTTAGGTAAATGAGTTTACCTAGTAGCACATGCGATGTCACTATTAGATCTCCAAGATGTATCCATGACTATCGAATCTTTAGGGACACTCAATTTACCAAAGGTCGTTGATTCGGTTGGGATATTTGAGCTGAAAGGATCGTATTGTACGCGAACCATGACCAACAGGTTCTTGTAGGCACTATCAGTGATACCTAGGGGATCATGGGGCAATGTTGCTAGACGCTTTACCATGATCCGATGAACAAGTCCGAAAATATGTTTTTGGAGTCAAAAAGGGTTGTGAGCCCACAGGTTAGCTGTGTCCCAGAACCATTGAGGGTCACAAAAGTACTGGTTTCTCAATTCCCATACGGAAATTTTACTCAAATTGTTGAGTATAGTAGGAGGAAGGATGAAAGTGCGACTTCCTAAAATTGTCTTGGTAAGTATGACTTTCCTTTTAGCTGATAGGGGCCTAACTGCTATTTTGGATTAGGTGGTCCGAAAAATTGTTTTCACGTCATAATTTTCAGTTTTATAAACTTTGCAGATCGGTCCAATCTATCGTCGATCATGATTATGATGAAGTCACAATGATGGACTTGAAACTAATGTTCCCTGGGCCTGGCCTGACTTGGACCTGGCCTGACTTGGACCCATTAACCTGGTTTAAGCCCATGAAATATGTCAGGTCTCATGCTCAATCAGAGTAAAACCACAAAAAAACAATAGCGGAAGCAATAAAATAGTGGCTAAATTTTCGCTTTTGGCCTGACTACGAAATCATAAGATAAAATACACCGGTATTCAAAACAATGGTTTACAAAATCAAACAACGATACAACATAGAGTGACCCTCAATCAACAACATAGATATAAAACAACATAATGAAAATATCATATGTATCTACTACATATAACTGGGACCCTTATCCACCTCCCGGGGCACCACCAGCAGGATCAACTCCACGACCCGCGGGGAAACCGTGGTAACCTGAAAACACACACAGACAACAAACACCAGCCCCAGAGGGACATGGGGTCAACCCAGTACGGACAGCAACTGAAAAACAACAGTCAAATAGCAATAGATAAAATGCGAATTCTATGCGTGAGAACAAGTCTACAACCGAAGACAGGGAGCCAAAGGATCTCAAAGAACTGCTCAACAACTGATATCCAATCAACTGGAAATAGTGGCCACGTTGTGTGAGTATATGGGAGCTACCTACTTGTCTCAGCACTCGGCACCAGATTCAGAACACAGCTCAACCTACTGTTTCCCAACTCATGAGATGTGGGAGGTACCCACTCCGCTCATAGTGGCTAATAAATCCCAGCAGCGAGATGAGGTATAAGGGAGTTACCCGCTCATCCTCTAAACAAGAATCATGGTACACACAGATCAATACAACAAGGCAAGGCTAGCAAGATCTGGGTTCAACATGAATAATGCGTGTATCCAATGCAACAGCTTGCAAGAAATAACACAACAGAGGCAAGCAACAACAGCACGGAGGCATACACAGCAGCACACATAATATCCATGCCAAATTCAACGTGTAAGACAATCTCACACCTGTACCTCAATCTGAGCTACAATTAGCACAACGAAGTCCCGAGCAATCGGATCTAAAACCTGTTAACCAAAACACAACGCAGGCTCAGGGACAGTAACACAGAACTTACGAACTGGTAGCTATGTGCTCCATCCAGCTCCATCCTACCTCTCTAACTCAACAAACAGCTCTAAACGAAGCACAAGGTAGGAACTAGAAATTACCCAACGAGCTACCTGAAAGGCCGAAGCGATTCCACGCTTATGCTAATAGACTACACAAGGGAGAGCTTCCTTCGCGATATTCTTCTAGCTTAACGCAAGCCTCCAAGAGCGGTACCAAACGAAGCGCCTTAGCAAGAGGAGTCATGTCAGGCCTCGTGCACAATACAGAGTAAACCACGCAAAACAATAGCGGAAGCATACAAAAGTGGCTTAAAATTTTTGCTTTTGGCCTGACGATTAAAACATATAATTTAAAATAAAACAATATCAAAATGTCCCAGTTCTATAAAAACAATTCAGTACAACAGTACAGTATTCAATAAAAACAAGCACTACTGAAAGCAACTGAAATACAACAAAGCCCAGGGCACTCCCCGGTTAACAGTACTTATACATATATGCTATACGCTAACTGGGACTCTAACCACCTCCTGGGCACCACCAGCTGGGTCTACTCCACGACCCACAGAGTAACCATGGTAACCTGAAAACACATACAGGAAAACAATACCAGCCCCAGAGGGACATGGGGTCAAACCCCAGTACGGAGAGCAATATAAAACAGCTAACGGAAAGCAACAAGTAATATGCAATGCTATGCATGAGAACAAGGCTACAACCGAAACACAGGGACCCAAGGAATCTCGAAACTGATCAAGAACAGATACAACTGAACAACAGTTAACAATGGCCACGGCGTGTGTGAGTATATGGGAGCTACCCACTCGTCTCAACACACGGCACCAGATGCAACACATAGCTCAACCCGCTGTTGCCCAACTCATGAGATGTGGGAGCTACCCACTCCGCTCATAGTGGCTAACAGATCCCAGCAGGGAGATGAGGTACGGGAGTTACCCGCTCAGCCTCTAACAGCATCCTGGTACGCACAGATCAAAGATACAAGGCACAGTTACAACAGATCTGAGCTCAAGAAATAAATGCGTGTATGCACAGATGCAATGATCAACACAGAAACATATACATTATGCAAAGCATACACAGCAGCAAGCATAATCACCCATGCTCAATCCAAAGCTGTAAAACAAGCTCGCATCAATACTTCAAGATCTTCTGTGCTACAACTACTACAACAGGGTCCGAGCAACACAGATCTGTCACCTGCTAAGCCAACATAAGCAACTACTCAAGAACCTAAACACAGAAAAGCAACAGCTGGGAGCTACGAACTCGACCAGAGCTATACTACCCCTCTATCTCAACAGAGAGCTCTAAATAAACACATGGTAGGGTCTGAACACTTACCCCAACAAGCTAGGACGGAACGCTAACAGACTACACAAGGGAGATGTCTTAGCACACCTCACCAGCTTCAAGCAAGCGTCCAAAAGTAGCACTAAATGAAGCATCTTAGCAAGAGGAGTCCAACGCTACCACCCTCACTTCAATTGGAGCTGTCTACCACCGGAAATCGAAGAAGATAAGGTTCGGTGAACAGTAGCTAGGGTATCGCGACAGAGTTCAACAATCGGGAAATATTTCCAAGTGTCGGGAAACAATACTAAAGAACAAAGTCAAAGTCCTCTATATACTCAAATCTATCCATGCTTGCTGAACAGATCCCACCGACAACTTAAAGAACAAAGCTGATATTCCCGCTAGGTCCAGATCTCGTAACAGATCTCACCCTACGCCAAAGCAGATCTCTACCAATTCAAACGACATCGCACAGAACCCATCACACATCTGGACACGTCACCCGCTACTCAGATCTGAATCGCTAGCGCAAGAGGAACCTGAAACCCAAAACGACGTTGCTCTCTATGCATTCAGATCTCTCTTGAATCTGAAGACCAACGCTGCTCACTACTGAGTCTCGCCCGCTAAACAAAAACTCCGTCGTTCCAACTAATCCAAACGATGTAGTTTAGCAACTCACTACAAAACAAGCTAGCGTACTCTCTTCTGCTCAGCGACAACAGATTCCATCACTGCTGCTGAACGCGATCACTCAACGATGACCAATACCACATCTGAACAGATCACGCAACAAAACTCTAACTCTCCAGATCTGTTCCAAGGACTTATACAAAATCCGATAACTTCTCCAAGCATATCGACTCAATTCTGAACACCCAGACTCGTTCGCTCAAATATGATCTATGTTAACCCGATTAATTAACTCAATTAATCCTTCTAAACTTTCGGGTTTCACAAGTCCAGCACTACCACTCTCACTTCATTCAGAGCTTTCTACCACCAGAAATCGAAGAAGATAAGGTTCAGTGAACAATAGCTAGGGTATCACGACAGAGTTATCTCTCGAGAAATATTTCTAAGTGTCGGGGAGAGATAATGGCGAGACTGAAGTCAAAGTCCTCAATATAAACTACTAAGTCTCCCAGATCTGACAGACAACAGTCACCGACAACTTAAGATCCAAGGCTGATCCCAACTCAGATCTAAGTATCACTCCAGATCTGGACTATGCGCTAAAACAGATTTGGAACTTATCCAAACGACGTCGCACCAAGGACCGCTCGCTCTCTGGGACACGTCACCCCGCTACTAACATCTGGATCACTAAACTGCGTCGCATCGCTCCTAACTACGACACTCAGATCTGACTCACAAAACCCGATCAAATCTGAAAGCCACTGGACCGCATCGATCTACCCCACAATGCGAACTAGGAATATGAACCGGATCTGTCCACACACAACTAGCAACGCTCACATACTCAAATTTGGATCCTTGCCAAACGACAACGTATCAGAACCAGATCTCGCCTCCACATCTGAATGCGACCAACCATATCTGATCAACACTCAAATCTGATCGCGTTCCCGCGAAATCCTTCAACTCTCCAAATCTGTTTCAAGGACTTAAACGAACGCGATAGCTTCACCAAGCATACCAGCTCAAAGCTGGCTCATCCCAGATCTGTTCGAACCAAATCTGGTCTATACTGAACCCAATTAATTAACTCAATTAATCCCATAATCTTTCGGGTCTCACATTAATCCCTCACTAAAACAACATTTCGTCCTCGAAATCAAACAACAACTCCAGATCTGAGCAAAACTTCCACAAAACAATCAACACTGGAAAATACGCTGTACACAAACTAACAATAGCACTCCACACCCAAGAGAAGCTACTAACCAAGTCAAGATAACTGGAACAAACAATAACAAACAAAACTAGCTACTGGAAACAAACGCAACATCTATTCAAACAGATGTGGCCACTCGCATTGCATTTTCTATTCCATCTCCCACGTAGCTTTTCTTCTCTACCATGTTTGCTCCACTGGACCATCACCAAAGGAATGATCTTGTTCCTCAGCTGTTTCTCTTTTCTGTCCAAGATCTGCAAGGGATACTCCACATAACTCAAAATCCGATCTAACTCCACCTCGTCAGTTCTCAACACATGCGAAGGATCTGGCTCATACTTCCTCAACATAGACACATGAAAACATCATGTAAGGAGGACAGATCTGGCGGCAACAACAGCCGATAAGCCAAAGGAACAATTCTCTCAACAATCTCATATGGTCCAACATAATGAAGAGCCAATTTTCCCTTGAGACAAAATCTCATAACACTGCGGAAAGGAGAAACTTTCAGAAAACCTAGATCACCAACATGAAATTATAAAGGCCGACGCTTATTGTTCGCATAACTGGCTTGGAAATCTTGTGCGGCTTTCATTCGCCGGCGAATCAGATCCACTTGATCTCTCATCTGCTGCACAAATTCTGGATAGCTGCTTCTCCCTCACTTCTTCCCAACATATAGGCGATCTGCACTTCCTTCCATACAGTGCCTCAAATGGTGTCATACCAATCGTGACCTGGTAGCTGTTATTGTAGGAAAACTCAACCAAAGACAACGAATCTTGCCAGCTACCACTAAAATCCATCACAACAGCCCTAAACATATCCTCTAAAATCTGGATAGTTCTCTCAGATTGGCCATCTGATTGGGGATGATACGCTGTGCTCATAGCCAATCTAGTACCCAAAGCTGTTTGCAAACTCTTCCAAAACCTGGAAGTAAACCTCGGATCACGATGTGAAACGATAGAAACAGGCACACAATGCAATCGCACCACGAAATCTATGTACAACTTCCCCATCTTCTTCAAAGAATAAGTCATGTCGTAAGGAATGAAGTGAGCAGACTTCGACAATCTGTATATGAAACATATCCTCTAAAATCTGGATAGTTCTCTCAGATTGGCCATCTGATTGGGGATGATACGCTGTGCTCATAGCCAATCTAGTACCCAAAGCTGTTTGCAAACTCTTCCAAAACCTGGAAGTAAACCTCGGATCACGATGTGAAACGATAGAAACAGGCACACAATGCAATCGCACCACGAAATCTATGTACAACTTCCCCATCTTCTTCAAAGAATAAGTCATGTCGTAAGGAATGAAGTGAGCAGACTTCGACAATCTGTATATGACAACCCAAACCTCATCACAACCTTTGCTAGAACGAGGCAAATGGGTCACAAAATCCATAGCTATGTGCTCCCAATTCCATTGGGGCACCTCTAAACTCTGCAACAAACCACCAGGTCTCATCCTTTCAGCCTTGACTTGCTGAAAATTCATACAACGGGCTACAAAATCAGCAGCATCACTCTTCAAACCTGGCCACCAGTAATGCTGTGTCAAGGCATGATACATCTTTCTCACACCAGGATGGACACTATGTCTACTGTAGTGCACTTCTCTCAAGATCTCTTTCTTCAAGTCAATCAGATTTGGCACTACCAACCTGCCACGAAACCTCAACACCCATCTGACAAGACAGAATAGTCTTCCAACTGTCCAGCTCTAACTTTTAACTTCAGCTCATGGATAGATGGATCGGTTCCTTGAGCTGCTCTAATACTCACAACAATCTGTGGCTCAACTTGAAAGGAAGAAACCACAACATAATCCTCACCTGGGTAAAATCGCCAACCAGTAGTGCTTAGATGCTCATGAACCTTTGAAATCTGCAACGAAGCCAGCATCGCCACTTGAGCATTTTTTCTCAATGCATTAGCAACTACATTTAATTTACCAGGATGATATTGGATCTCACAATCAAAATCCTTTAGCAGCTCATCCACCTAGTTTTTCATCTCAAAGAACTGTACGGGGAGAACTCTCGACATGAGAGGTTCACGGCTGTGAAGGAGCTTATGACGAGCCGCATGCACGATGGGACTTCGGTCCGCGAGCATGGGGTTCGTATGATTGGGCTCGTTGAAAAGCTGGTGGGCCTTGATATCACACTTCCACACGAGCTGTCTGTGGATGAGCTTCTCCACTCACTACCCACTGCATTCGACCCCTTTGTGGTCAACTTCAACATGAACAAGCTGGCAGCCACCCTTGAAAAAGTGGTTAACATGCTGGTCGTGTTTGAGGGAACCATAAAGAAGGACAAGCCCGTCCTCCTTATGGGCTCTTCTTCCTCTGCGAAGAAGGGGCCCAGACGCTGTTAGAGTAGATGCCCAACTAGCCAACTTGTGGCGTGTGGGTTTTATAGACTCTTGTACAAACAGTCTTTATATATGATATTCGCATTTACTTATATGGCGCTCTTTACTTTCATTATGTGTGTAATGATTTACAATTGCGTTGAGTAAAGACCTAGAATGCACTAAAACGTATGTTAGATGTGATAGAGGGTATGACGGCTATCATGAAACACATCTAATAGTCGTTGTGTATTCTGAACATGTTCCTAGTCGATTGGGCCGTCAAAATGAGGATAAGGTCGCCCGAGTTCGAGACTAGTATCTGCGATGCGAAGTACCATGTTTCATTGGTAGGGAACATTGTGATGTTCTGAGCATGCAGATAGATAGTGACCTGGTGACCTATCGAACTACCCTCCTTCGGACTTTCCAAGTGGTTACCATTTGTCGAGTGAATAAGTCCGAGGTCTTGGTTGTACTGATTAGTCCTCACGACTCGAAACGTCATTGAGACGAGGATTCACCGCTCGCAGACAGCGTGGATATCCTATGCTATCTGAGGGGATAATAGTGTATAAATCTCTGGCCAGAGTACTAGAAGTGTTTTAGGTAAATGTGTTTACCTAGTTACACTCGCGATGTCACTATTTCATCTCCAAGATGTATGCATAGCTATTGGATCTTTAGCGACTCTCGATTTACCAATGGTCGTTGATCTGATCGGGATATATGGATTGAAAGGACCGTACTGTACGCTAACCATGACCGACTGGTTCTTGCAGGCACTATCAGTGATACCTAGGGGATCATGGGGCGATGTTGCTAGACGCTTTACCATGATCCGTTGGGCAGGTCCGGAATTGTGATTTCGGAGCCACAATGGTTGTGGGCCCACGGCTAGCTGTATCCCTGAACCATTGAGGGTTACACAAGTACTGGATTCGAGATTCCCGCACGGATACTCGGCTCAATGTGTTGAGCATACGAAGAGGATTTTGGGGAGTGCGACTTCCCGAAAGTCAACAGAGGTCAAATGTGATTTGCCGATGTTGAGGGGCAAAACGGTCATTTTGCAATTTAGGGTTAGATGATCTGAAAAATTATTTTTCACATCATAACATTCAGTTTTGGAAACTGAGTCGATCGGTCCGATCTGATCGGCGATCGGAGTTACGATGAAGTCGCAGCAATGGATATCGTCATTTGGACCTGGGCCCGTTGGGCCGGTCCAAGTCCATTGTTAGTCTACTTAATGTAGACTTGAGGACTTTAATCACAACTTACAACACAACTCAATTCATAACCCTAAACCTAAGCTCTACACGCCGCCGCCCCCTCTCCTCTCTTCCGCCGCCGCCGCCCACGCGCCGCCGCCGATCTTCGCCGGAAATTTGTTTCCGGCCAGTTCGACGAGGAGAATCCGTTCGTGCAGAATTCGTCAGTGCTTCTAGTGCAGCCTGACGAAGGAGTCTCGGTTCTGGTCGTGGATCGGATTGGCGATTATCTACCGCAATCTACCGAGAAGAGCCGGGTTCTTGTAATTCCGGTTGGAGCCAGGCACAAGTGCCAGCAAGGTATTCGTTTTGAACGCCCTATGTATGACGATTATTGAATTGTTGTTTTTCGTATTGATCGTCTCCCGGCCTTTATTCTTTGTTCTTCCGCTGCCTTGCCGGGGGGAGGATCCGGATCCCCAACAATGGTATCAGAGCCAGTGTTTTTCTGATCTGATCATAAGATTATGCCTTATTGTATCTAACTTGTTGAATTTCAGATCGGAAAGGGCCAAAATTTAGGCATGGCCATCGGCCGCCGCCACGTGCGGCGGCGCCCCTCCATGTCGCGCGCATGAACGTGCGCGATTTGCGCGCTGGACGCGCATGGGAGGCGAACGCTGCGCGACGGCGAGCGCGCTTAACAGCGCGCGAGCGCAGGCCGCACATGGCGCGGCGATGCGTGCCCGTTGGCCGCACGCTGGCCTTGTCCAGCACAATCATTGCACCGATGCTTGGGCGGCGCTGCTGCCTCCTTCGCGCAAACTGTTGCGCCGCATGGATGCTGGACGTCGCCGATGATTGCGCAAGCGTTGCGCATCGTCGCGCGCTGCTTGCACCCCTATGATAAACCTCCTTTCATCAATTGACAGCTTCCTGAAAATCTAAGGGAGCTTTATGAAATGGTAACCAAATTACAAAGGTTGATTGTGATCCTCGAATATGATTGGAGGAGAGCTAGGAACATTAAATGTAACTGTCTGACGAAATCTGAGATAAGATATATAGTTTTATAGAAAGAAATATAACTAATGATGGTTTACTTGAGTTCATGTTGGTCCCGAAAAAATGGGGGTGTTCGTAAGTCTCATACAACTTACGTAAGATCCCACACAACCTAAAACATCGAATCCTTAAGTTACGTGCAATTTAAAATATGGTTTGAAAGTAAAGCAACATGCAACATATAACCGGATCGCGCATGAAACAAACCAGCGGCTCTGCGAGCTGGTTCAACATACGCGATCTGGTTTATATAAGACTTGAGCTGCAATAACTCAGTGTTCTTGAATATTAAGTGCACCTAGATACAGATTGAATAATGAAATGAAATCATGCGGAAATAACTCAAACTGAACTCTTATAATCAAAAGCTCATTTACGATTTTATTTAACATAGTTTGTCAAATATGCAATTAGAGTTGTCAAAATGGGTCAGGTCCGTCGGGTTAGCCCGCCCCGCCATGAAAAATAGGCGGGTTGGGTTAGTAAATTGGTAGCCCGTTTGGCGGCGGGCCGAAATGGGCTGGCCCAAACGGGCCACGGGTTAGACGGGGCGGGCCGAGGCGGGGCGGGCCGGCCCGCGGGTTATTGTAAAAAAAAATAATATGTTGAAGACTTCGACCTATCCACTACCGCTACCCAGTAAACACTTTCACAGTTTCACCCAATCTCCCGACTCCCTTTGCCTGCCTTTAACAATTTCACAAATCGCCTTGGCTCTTCGCATCTTCGGATCTTCCAAGTACTCCAACATTCAACAATAAGGTAAGCCCATATCTTCGATTCTTCTTGCTGCTGTTTTTTTGCGGATTCTACTGTCTTTTTGGCTCTCCGGCATTGACTCCGGTAACACACACACACACAAACACACACTCACATACATACTTTAACAAGTAGTGAAAGCCTTAGTTTTTAGTTACTGTCTTGATTTCTTGATTTTGACTTACAGACATCTTGTACTAAACAAGTATGTGGAATATTTTATTGGGTTGAAAAAAATTCGAGATAGTTGTTTATGAATTATTTTATTCTTGTTGTCCTGACTCACGATGATATTGATAATGTTCTTTAATTGGACGGATTTCAGTCTTCAATTAGGATAAATCCTAATGTGCTAAATGAGAGTAACACCATCACTGTGAAAGCTTAATTTTCGTATGGAATAATCATTATCTTGTAGTCCTTTGAATTTTTAGATTTGTACTTCCTAATGTGAGAATACTTTGTTTGTTTTAGGGCGCTGAAGTTATAAATGATATTCAAGGATTTGAAATCACATACATACAAACATGGATGTATAGAGAGATCGATGTGTTTAATTATATGTGATAAATATTTATTCTTTTTCTGAATTCTTGTGCTACACATTTTTCTGAAATCACATACCACTGGTTTTGCTGCGTGTTCTAGACTTCTAGTGATAATTTTGTTTGGTTTCAGGTAGGAATGATAAATGTGTCACAGATACAATAAACATATTAGCTGCATATGTTTGATTGGTTCAATTATAAATGTTTGATTGGCTTCGTATAGTATTTTTCAGTGCTTTATGTTTGTATATTTGTCATGTGTTGTGTTTTTGTGTTGTTGTGCTTAGCTTGCAGATTGGTTGGGTGATTGATCATTTATGGATTCCACTTCATTAAATCAAAGTCCCAATCTAGAAAAGGATGGTGAGATGGAAATTACTAGGGGCTCTCAAGGTTCAACTAAAAAGCCAAAGGAATTTTCTGATGTTTGGAATTATTTTACAAAGAAAGGAATTGGTGAAGATGGTGTACAAAGGGCTGAATGCAAAGGATGCAAAAAAGAGTATAGAAGTGGAGGAAAACAATACGGGACATCTTCTTTGAGGCGCCATCTTGAAAAATGCAAAATGATAAAATTCTATGATGTAGGGCAAATGGTTGTTGATCATGAAGGAAAGGTAAGGTCTAGAAAAGTGGACCAAAAGGTTGTGCGTGATTTATTAGCTGCTGCAATTATTAGACATGATTTACCTTTTTCCTTTGTTGAATATGATGGGATTAGAAAACGGGTGAAGTACATAAATCCTGATGTTGTTTGTATTTCTAGAAATACTCTGGTTTCAATATGCTCAGGAGAAAGAGAAACTTAAGCAAGTTCTGGCCAGTATTCAAAATAGAATTTGTTTAACTTCAGATGTGTGGACTGCATGCACTACTGAGGGTTATATTTGTTTGACCGGTCATTTTGTTGATGAAAATTGGAAATTGAACAGTAAAATACTTAGCTTTGCTCACATGCCTCCTCCACACTCGGGAGTTGAATTGGCTGCAAAGTTGTTTGAGTTTTTGAAGGAATGGGGAATCGAGAAAAAGGTTTTTTATCTGACATTGGATAACGCATCTAGCAATGACAATATGCAAGATATCTTGAAAGAGCAACTATCTTTGCATAATAGTCTGTTGTGTGATGGTGAGTTTTTTCATATTCGTTGTTCTGCGCATATATTGAATCTTATTGTCCAAGAAGGTTTGAAAGTGGCTACTGCAGCTTTGAACAAAATTAGAGAATCTGTCAAGTACGTGAAGGGTTCGGAGAGTAGGATGAAGAAATTTGAAGAATGTGTGGTAGCAGTTGGTGGCATTGATACAAGTATTAGTTTGCGATTAGATGTATCTACCCGCTGGAATTCAACTTATTTGATGTTGGAAAGTGCTATCAAATATAAGAAGGCTTTTGCTTCTCTTCAATTGAATGATAGAAATTATAAATATTGTCCTTCAAGTGAAGAATGGTTAAGAGGAGAAAAAATATGTGAGTTTCTTGACCATTTTATGATACCACCAATTTTGATTTCTGGTTCTTCTTATCCTACATCAAATATGTATTTCATGCAAGTTTGGAAAATTGAGGTTTTGTTGAAGGAAAACATGTTTAATGAAGATGTGGTAGTTGGTGATATGTGTAAAAGAATGAAAGAGAAGTTTGACAAGTATTGGAGTCAGTATAGCACGGTACTTGCATTTGGGGCTATTCTTGACCCACGAATAAAACTCTCCATGTTGAGCTATTTTTATTCAAAGGTTGAGAGTGATCATCTTAAATGCCAAGAGAAGATGTCGCTCGTGAAAAGAAAGCTTTACAAGCTTTTTGAACAATACACTAGTGTTGCAGAAACAAGTTCACAAGCACAATCTCCGTCTACCATACTTCCTCAAATGAATAATGAAGGAGGATTTAAACGCAAGGGAAAAAGAATATTTGATGTAAGTATTCTAACAATTTTTACATTTATTTTATTTTATTGGTTATTTATATTTATTTTACTAGTATATTTCAATTAATGCAGGAAATTAAAGAATACGAGAGTCAAACTATAACAAATGCTGGAAAATCTCACTTGGATCTCTACTTGGAGGAGCCAAAGCTTGAGTTTGCATATTATGAAGATCTAGATGTCTTGGGGTATTGGATGAGTCATAAGCATCGATATCCAACTCTTGCAGTAATGGCATGTGATGTTTTGGCTATTCCTATAACCACTGTTGCATCAGAATCGGCTTTCTCCATTGGTGCCCGTGTGCTCACCAAATATAGAAGTCGTACCCTTCCTGAAAATGTGCAAGCTCTTATTTGCACTCGTAACTGGTTACATGGTTATGTGAATGGTAACTTACTGACAAATTATTTATTTGTTCTTACTTATTTGATTTATTGGAACTTTGATTTTCAACTGTTTTTTTCTCTCAATGTAGATAATGAAGATGGTGTAGGAATGAAGACAACTTTATCTTGTGAAGGATCAAATATTTTGGAAGTTGTTGATGAAGCAAATGAAAGAGCAAACGAAATGGCATGAGAGGAAGTGAGTAGCTGCAGATGACGTTCCTTTTGTTCGTTTTTGTTGGTGACTAATTGTGTGAGACGGCTGATAATTTTCCTGTAATTTCTTGAAGGGATTACAATAAAGACGATTTTGGTATGGTCCATTCATCTTTCTGTCTCACAAACTGATTATTATTACATTTAAATTTTGTTTTACTTTAACCTCAACAGGGAAATGTTTTAGCAACATCCACTGGTTTAAATTATGACCTACATATCCAGGCTGCGTTGCCTAGAAAATCCATGGAAAATCGAAATTAGTATAATTTTTTATTTCACGTCATTTCTAAATCATGCAAGATACAAAAATATACTTGGGTTTCCAACTTTGAATACTCCATTGACTAATTAGTCGCTTCTATGGTCGAACTAAAGCCAAAGTCAAGTTAGTTGCCTCTCTCCAGACCAGTATAATTCAACCAAGTAAATTAATGCTATAGAAAATACATTGGAATTTTGGTGACATGTTTTATTATTTTGTACGACTAAAATATCGTACTCTTCCAGTGTACATTATGTAATTCTGGCGGGCCGGCCCGCAAGCCCGCCAACCCGAGGCGGGGCGGGGCGGGCCAGAGTTTTAGGGGCCCGCCAAATTGGCGGGCCGGCCCGCCCCGCCCCGTTTGAAGGCGGGCCACGGCGGGGCGGGGCGGGGCGGGCCGGCCCGTTTGACACTACTATGGCGGGGCGGGCGGGGCGGGGCGGCCCGTTTGACACTACTATATGCAATGCGTACAAATGTAAATACAGAAAGCTATAAAACAATACGCTGCGATTTGTTTATGGAAGTTCGGAGCTGAATCTCCTACGTCTCCCCTTCTTCCGCAATCGGGAAGGATCCACTAGAAGACTTTGATTGCAGCGACACTCGCTACGACCCGATCCTACGACCAGCAGCCGCAAGAACTCATAGCCATTACTGCACATCAGCCCGCAAGCTGCATGTGTCTAACTTCACTTCTTTACTGTCTCAGTGAGAAAGACTACATACACTTTTTTAACGTCTCAGTGAGAAAGACAATGTAGACTTGTTTAACGTCTCTGTCCAGAGACTACAATGGATTATATTCACATTCACTCTAATCTGTTTCGCTCAACTCTCAAAATGTGTGTGAGATTTTCAGTGTAAGTACAATCTCTCAAATGTTAATCTCACACACTGGAAAGTGCTCCTCTCTAAGCTTGTTTTACCAATGTCTTCCAAGATCTTGTGTTGTGCGTGCTGGTGTTTTATATTTCTGATTTGCACAACACTTCGCTCTTTTCTCTGCGATCTTCTTCTGTTGGGTGCGCCTCTGTCTCTACTCTGCTTGTGCTCTGCTCTTGTTATTTATAGCCCGACGCGGAGTTTAATCCGTGGACACAAAGTTGTAGCTGTTGAAAGTCTTCTGACACTATTGTACTTTGCGTCTTTTGTCTTTAAATGCGTTGCAGAGTTTTCTTCACTTTAAGCACGTGAGTACTATACTTTGAGAAGACAATACAAGCAAATCGATTTGAATACTGAAAAGAAATCTTCGTATAGTCTTGTATTCAAATCACTTTGCTCGTAGATTTGATAGCATCTGTCATGCTATCAGAACTGGTTTGTCCTTAACCAGTTTACCAGCTTATCTTCGTTCTGGTTTGCGCCGAGCTGGTCTTTTTTCGAGCTATTCTCTTCATTTCTACTTATCTGCTCTTGAGTTGCTCTTGTTCTGTTCTTTCCTGCTCTTGAGCTGCTTCGAGCCAACTTGTTCATCATACTCAGCAGTCGCTTTTCTGAGCTGGTTTCTCAGCTGATTTCCTTCCTAGCTGGTTGCTTCTTTCACTACAGCAGCCTTCTGCTTCCCCATCATGAGCATCCAGCTGCTGGTATCCTTGATCAGGTTTTCTCTTCCCTGATCTGGTTTACCAGCTCGGCTCTATTCTTCTCGTCAAGAGCCATTATGTGCTTGCTTGTTCTCTCGGTCCATTCACACACCTTATCCAAATCTTCGACAAGCACACCTTTCTTTCACTGGTTGATTGAGCCAGTTCTCCACGTAGAACTGCAATCCAGCACAAGTGATTATATCCCAACTTCTTTGGGATTTAATGATCAGTTCTAATTCAGACTTCCCAAGGACTGAGATCCCTATGATGAACTGATCATAGTTGCGCCTAGTGATCCGACCTGTACTTGATCACTGCGCTTGTCTATGCGTCGGCACATGAACGTTGCACTTGATCTGCTCTTGAACAATTCTGCACTTCACCAAATCTTCTTTGCGCTTGGTCTCTAAATTGCTCATGCATCAAGCTGGTAGACCAGCTTGGTGTTCTCTGCAATATGGAAGACTTGTGCTGTACCAGCTCGGGCGTCCCCTTGCTGTTCCAGCTTAGATATCTTCAATCGAACCAGCTTAGGCGTCCCATTACTGTTCCAGTTTGGATATATTCCTTCCTTCTTAATCAAGTGCACTGCACAAGTCATATAAACCGACAGTAAGATATTAACATATTTTGTGTTAATCAAAACTTAGATTCTGATATGTAGAAACTGATCCAACAATCTTCCCCTTTTTGATTTATACAAAATCTGAGTAAACATATGCACGTTTGTTTATGTTTGAAAATATTTCTCTCCTTGTTATGGGAATCAAAAAGGGTTTCTAAATCGCATCTCCCCCTTAATGTTAAAACAAACCTCCCCCTAAACAGAGCACGGGGTGATTTTATTTTGAAAATAAAACCTTTTCGAGAGACGACGTTTTGTGAAAGCAAGCGAATGAGATGAGATTTTGAAAACGAAACAGAGTCTGTGCCACAGAAAAATCTCATCTATCCAGATTAAAGGATAAATGATGATTGAATTCACAAAATCTTTTCCGCTTCTCCTGAACACTGTTGTAGGAGCTATTATTTCAGCGCAACCAGCGTAAGAGGTCTTGGCAACCACAGAACTCGTGCAATCTGTCAATTGACAGAAGAGATGTTGCCGCTCTTTACTTTCGAGAAATTGCTCTGCTATTCAAAAATCATTACTCCCCCTATCTGTATAGAGTGAGTTTTAAAGACCTTTTGTAGCACATGCAAGATTTCGAGAAAAAACTATCAGAGCAGACAAAGCTTTTAAAACCGTTTGAAGTTTTTCGAAAAGAAAAGCATTATTCAAGAACAACCCGCTCTGATACCAATTGTTGATCCCCAAAAACAGGGGTGTCCGTAAGTTTCAACACAACTCACGCAGGCTCTCACACTGCCTAAAATACCGAACTCTTAAGTTACATGCAATTTAAAATATGGTTTGAAAGTAAAAAAGCATGCAACACATAACAGGATCGCGCATGAAACAAACCAGCGGCTCTGCGAGCTGGTTCAACATATGCGATCTGGTTTATATAAGACTTGTGCTGCAATAGTTCAGTGTTCTTGAATATTAAATACACCGAGATACAGATTGAGTAATGAAATAAAATCATGTGGAAATAACTCAAACTGAACTCTTATAATCGAAAGCTCATTTACGGTTTTATTTAACATAGTTTGTCAAATATGCAATGCGTATGAATGTAAATACAGAAAGCTATAAAATAATACGCTGCAATTTGTTTATGGAAGTTCAGAGCTGAATTTTCTACGTCTCCCCTTCTTCCGCAATCGGGAAGGATCCACTAGAAGACTTTGATTGCAGCGACACTCGCTACGACCCGATCATATGACCACCAGCAGCAAGAACTCCTAGCCACCACTGCACACCAACCCGCAAGCTGCGTGTGTCTAACTTCACTTCTTTACTGTCTCAGTGAGAAAGGCTACATACACTCCTTTAACGTCTAGTGCGAAAGATAACGTAGACTTGTTTAACGTCTCTATCCAGAGACTACAATGGAGAGTTTTATGTTCACATTCACTCTAATTTGTTTCGCTCAACTCTCGAATGTGAGTGAATATGTATGTGTGTGAGATTTTCAGTGTAAGTACAATCTCTCAAATGTTGAATCTCACACACTGGGAAGTGCTCCTCTCTAAGCTGGTTTTACCAATTTCTTCCCAGATCTTGTGTTGTGCGTGCTGGTGTTTATATTTCTGATTTGTACAACACTTCGATTTTTTCTCTACGATCTTCTTCTGTTGCGTGCGCCTCTGTCTCTACTCTGCTTGTGGTCTACTCTTGTTATTTATAGCCCTAAGCGGCGTTTAATCCGTTGGACACAAATTTGTAGCTGTTAAAAGTATTCTGACACTATTGTACTTTGTGTCTTTTGTCTTTCAATACGTTGCAGGCTTTTCTTCACTTTAAGCACGTGATGACTGTACTTTGAGAAGACAATACAAGAAAATCGATTTGAATACTGAAAAGCAATCTTCGTATAGTCTTGTATTCAAATCGCTTTACTCGTAGATTTGATAGCATCTGTCATGCTATCAGAATTGGTTTGTCCTTAACCAGTTTACCAGCTTATCTCCGTTCTGGTTTGCCCTGAGCTTGTCTTTTTTTCTAGTTGTTCTCTTCGTTCTACTTATCTTCTCTTGAGCTTCTCTTGTTCTGTTCTTTCCTGCTCTTGTACTGCTTCGATCCAGCTTGTTCATCATACTCAGCAGGTTGCTTCTCTGAGCTGGTTTCCTTCCCAGCTGGTTGCTTCTTTCACTATAGTAGTCTTCTGCTTCCCATCATGAGCATCCAGTTGCTGGGATCCTTGATCAGGTTTTCTTTTACCTGATATGATTTATCAGCTCGTCTACTTATCTTCTCTTGAGCTTCTCTTGTTCTGTTCTTTCCTGCTCTTGTACTGCTTCGATCCAGCTTGTTCATCATACTCAGCAGGTTGCTTCTCTGAGCTGGTTTCCTTCCCAGCTGGTTGCTTCTTTCACTATAGTAGTCTTCTGCTTCCCATCGTGAGCATCCAGTTGCTGGGATCCTTGATCAGGTTTTCTTTTACCTGATATGATTTATCAGCTCGACTCTATTCTTCTCATCAAGAGCCTGTTAGAGTAGATTCCCAACTATCCAACTTGTGGCGTGTGGGTTTATAGACTCTTGTATATGACAATCTTTATATATGATATTCGCATTTATTTATATGGTATTCTTTACTTTCATTGTGTGTATGATGATTTACAATTGCGTTGAGTAAAGACCTAGAATGCACTTAAGTGTATGTTAGATGTGATAGTGGGTATGACGGCTATCATGAAACACATCTAATAGTCACTGTGTATTCTGAACATGTTCCTAGTCGATTGGGCCGTCAAAATGAGGATAAGGCCGCCCGAGTTCGAGACCAGTATCTGTGATGCGAAGTACCATGTTTCATTGGTAGGGAGCATTGTGATGTTCTGAGCATGCAGATAGATAGTGACCTGGTGATCTATCGAACTACCCTCGTTCGGACTTTCCAAGTGGTTACCATTTGTCGAGTGGATAAGTACGAGGTCTTGGTTGTACTGATTAGTCCTCACGACTCGAAACGTCATTGAGACTCTATATGATAGGCGTCTCACTTTGACTCGTTTGTCGACTCACTTGGGGTTATCAGGCGGCGGGATTGGGTGAGACCCCGATGCATGTAGGAGTCGATGCATCGTTGTCGAGGATTCACCGCTCGCAGACATGCGTGGATATCCTATGCTATCTGAGGGGATAATAGTGTATAAATCTCTGGCCAGAGTACTAGAAGTGTTTTAGGTAAATGTGTTTACCTAGTTACACTCGCGATGTCACTATTCGATCTCCAAGATGTACGCATAGCTATCGAATCTATAGCGACTCTCGATTTACCAATGGTCGTTGATCTGATCGGGATATATGGATTGAAAGGACCGTACTGTACGCTAACACGACCAACTGGTTCTTGCAGGCACTATCAGTGATACCTAGGGGATCATGGGCGGATGTTGCTAGACGCTCTTACCATGATCCGATAGGCAAGTCCGGAATTACGATTCCGGAGCCGCAATGGTTGTGGGCCCACGGCTAGATGTATCCCTGAACCATTGAGGGTCACACAAGTACTGGATTCGAGATTCCCGCACGGATACTCAGCTCAATGTGTTGAGTATGAGAAGAGGATTTTGGGGAGTGCGACTTCCTAAAAGTCAACAGGGGTCAAATCGGGATTTCCCGCTGTTGAGGGGCAAAACGGTCATTTTGCACTGGGGGTGAAAAATGGTTTTTCAGATCATAGCATTCAGTTTTGGAAACTGAGTCGATCGGTCCGATCTGATCG
>KQ995277.1:50878-70101 GCA_001598015.1 Dorcoceras hygrometricum
CCGTGAAGGATATTCTTAAGTACTTGCGAATGACTAAGAATATGTTCATGGTCTACGGGGGTGGTGAACTGAAACTGGAAGGCTACACTGATTCTAGCTTCCAGTGTTACGTGGATGATTCGAAATCAACCTCTGGATTTGTATTCATGCTCAATGGTGGTGCTGTCTCTTGGAAGAGTTCCAAGCAAGACACCATCTCGGATTCAACCACTGAGGCTGAGTACATCGCAGCATCAGCTGCTGCTAAGGAGGCCGTTTGGATAAGGAATTTCGTCCAAGAGTTGGGCGTCATTCCTAATGGAGTTGGTCCAGTCCCGGTGTACTGCGACAACAAGGGTGCCGTTGCGCAAGCAAAGGAGCCTAGGTCTCACCAAAGATCCAAACACATACTGAGGAAATACCACATAATCCGGGATATTGTGGCTAGAGGTGACATAGAAGTTGAGAGAGTCGCCTCTGCGGACAACGTTTCTGATCCACTTACGAAGCCCTTGCCTGGACCGTTGTTTGAAAAACATCGCGAAACAATGGGACTGCGTCTGATGAGTAGTTGGCTTTAGGGCAAGTGGGAGATTGTTAGAGTAGATGCCCAACTAGCCAACTTGTGGCGTGTGGGTTTATAGACTCTTGTATATGACAATCTTTATATATGATATTCGCATTTATTTATATGGCATTCTTTACTTTCATTGTGTGTATGATGATTTACAATTACGTTGAGTAAATACCTAGAATGCACTTAAGTGTATGTTAGATGTGATAGTGGGTATGACGACTATCATGAAACACATCTAATAGTCACTGTGTATTCTGAACATGTTCCTAGTCGATTGGGCCGTCAAAATGAGGATAAGGCCGCCCGAGTTCGAGACCAGTATCTGCGATGCGAAGTACCATGTTTCATTGGTAGGGAGCATTGTGATGTTCTGAGCATGCAGATAGATAGTGATCTGGTGATCTATCGAACTACCCTCGTTCGGACTTTCCAAGTGGTTACCATTTGTCGAGTGGATAAGTCCGAGGTCTTGGTTGTATTGATTAGTCCTCACGACTCGAAACATCATTGAGACTCTACATGATAGGCGTCTCACTTTGACTCGTTTGCCGACTCACTTGGGGTCATCAGGCGGCGGGATTGGGTGAGACCCCGATGCATGTAGGAGTCGATGCATCGTTGTCGAGGATTCACCGCTCGCAGACATGCGTGGATATCCTATGCTATCTGAGGGGATAATAGTATATAAATCTCTGGCCAGAGTACTAGAAGTGTTTTAGGTAAATGTGTTTACCTACTTACACTCGCGATGTCACTATTCGATCTCCAAGATGTACGCATAGCTATCGGATCTATAGCGACTCTCGATTTACCAATGGTCGTTGATCTGATCGGGATATATGGATTGAAATGACCGTACTGTACGCTAACCACGATCAACTGGTTCTTGCAGGCACTATCAGTGATACCTAGGGGATAATGGGGCGATGTTGCTAGACGCTCTTACCATGATTCGTTGGGTAAGTCCGGGATTGTGATTCCGGAGCCACAATGGTTATGGGCCCATGGCTAGCTGTATCCCTGAACCATTGAGGGTCACACAAGTACTGGATTCGAGATTCCCGCATGGATACTCGGCTCAATGTGTTGAGCGTACAAAGAGGATTTTGGGGAGTGAGACTTCCTAAAAGTCAACAGAGGTCAAATCGTGATTTGCCGATGTTGAGGGGCAAAACGGTCATTTTGCACTGGGGTTCTGAAAAATGGTTTTTTAGATCATAGTATTCAGTTTTGGAAACTGAATCGATCGGTCCGATCTGATCGGCGATCGGAGTTACGATGAAGTCACAGTGGTGGGGATGAACCGAATGTTCACCCGTTGGACTCGGACCCGTTGAGCCGGTACAATCCTACCACAAGTCTATTTAATTAGACTAGACTTCATTAACCTAAATACTAGATGATCAAACCCTAACCCTAGAGCACTAAACACGCCGCCTCCCCCCTCTCAAATAGCCGCCGCCGGCCGCCGCCCCATGCCGCCGCCGCCGCCGCCCTGTTCGTCGGAAATTTGTTCCGGCCAATTTGACGAGGAGAATCCGTCCGTGCAGATCTCGTCAGTTCTTCTAGTGCAGGCTGACGAAATAATCTCATCTCCGGTCGTGGACCTGATTGGCGTTATCTACCGCAGTCTACCGTGAAGTGCCGTTTTCTTTACGAAACCGGTCGGAGCCAGGCACGAGTTGCCAGCAAGGTAGTGATCTTGAACGCCCTATGAATGTCATATTATCGTGTTTGTTTTATCGTATTGATCGTCTCCCGGCACATGTTTTTGTTCTTCCGCTGCCTCGCCGGGGGGCGTGATCCGGATCCCAACAGAGCCATTGTGTGCTTGCTTGTTATCTCGGTCCATTTAGACACCTTATCCAAATCATCGACAAGCACACCTCTCTTTCACTGGTGGATTGAGCCAGTTCTCCACGTAGAACTGCAATCCAGTACCAGTGATTATATCCCAACTTATTTGGGATATTGTTCAGCCGAAGAGCTGATACCACCTCGGGATGTAAGGTCGGGAGCTATGGAGATCTTGAGGTCTGGCCTCGAGGGATGAGCTGAGGGAGATCTGGAGGTCTGGAGCTCTGAAGGTCTGGCTTCGGGGGATGAGTTGAGGGAGATCTGGAGGTCTGGAGGTCTGGCCTCGGGAGTCCTGGAGCTCTGGAAGGTAGTTCCTCAGGATGCCTGTAGCCACAAATCACAAGTCAGAGGGCGCCGAAAGTGTGTCCGGCAAAGCCCCTCCGATGCTTAAGTCAGACAGGATGCGAGAGCAAAAGAGAGTATGTGTTGTGGGTGAGTGAATGCGAGAGGAAATGTCCGTCTAGAATGAAGGAGCATACCTGGTATTTATAGAGGGGCTAGGCGATTGAGAGGAGCATATCTTGGCGAATATTCGCCTACAGAGGGTATCTCGGGCGAGATATTCTCCGCGATCCTCGATAAGATCTTCCGTGATCCTCAGTGATCTTGTCGTCCAAATAAGAAAAGACGTATCGTCCGTGGATTCTTTAAATAAGGAAAGACGTATTCGGGTTGGATTCTCGTAGATATGACACTGTCCTCGGGAGACACTCTCGATCTGAGCACAAGTCCTCGGGTGACTCCTCGGGCTTAGCGGCATGGTCATCTCGGGTCAAGAGGTCTTCCTGCAAGAGGTGATGTCACCTCGCATGAAGAGGTCTTCCTGCAAGAGGTCTTCCTGCAAGAGTTGATGTCACCTCAGGTGAATAGGTCTTCCTGCAAGAGGTGAGGTCTACCTGCCAGAGGTCTTCCTGGAAGAGCTGAGGTCTTCCTGCCCAAGGTCTTCCTGCCCGAGGTCTTCCTGGAAGAGCTGAGGTCTACCTGCCAGAGGTCTTCCTGGAAGAGCTGAGTTCTTTCTGCTAGAGGTATTCCTGGAAGAGCTGAGGTCTTCCTGCCCGAGGTCATACTGCCCGAGGTCTTCCTGAAAGAGATGAGACCCAAGATGGAAGATCACCTAGTGGCATTTTTGTTTTTAAGAGGAGCTCTTTCCTCGGGTCCCGAGATAAAAAATTAATAGTGGTATCAGATATGATGATAAGTTCTAATTCAGTCTTCCCAAGGACTGAGATCCCTATGATGAACTGATCATAGTTGCGCCTAGTGATCCGACCTGCACTTGATCACTGCGCTTGTCTATGCATCGGCACATGAACACTGCGCTTGTCTATGCATCTTGATCTGCTCTTGAACAGTTATGCACTTCACCAAATCTTCTTTGCGCTTGGTCTCTGAACTGCTCTGCATCAAGCTGGTAGACCAGCTTGGTGTTCCCTGCAATATGGAAGACTTCTGATGTACCAGCTCGGGCGTCCCCTTGCTGTTCCAGCTTAGATATTGATATCACTTAAAATCTATTTCAAAAACTTAGCTCGGGAAACCAACCTTCTTCAAGCTCGGGCGTGCATCTTGCTGGTTAACAAAACCACCTCGGGAGTCTTTATTTTTGTTCAACCATGCCACCCGACCTAAGAGTATAACACACAAAATTGCGGCCCTACATTAACAACTTGATAGACCATGACTACTGAAGAAAACAACTGTCTACTGATTTTCACTGTAGCCATCTGCTGAATCTCACTGTAGCCATCTGTTGAATCTCACTGTAGCCATCTGCTGAATTATCAACGCAAACTTCAACGACTGAGATTATAGCGCTAGATCAATACGCTGTCGTTTCAACTTATTTGAACGTTGTCGTTTTGACTAATCCAAACGCTGTCGTTTTGTATTCTTAACAAAACACGCTGACTCTAAAATGCTTGCTTCTGCTGAAACTGAATACAACTGCTGATTTGCCCTGGAAGAATCTATCTGCTGGTTACCTCTGAAGAACTACCTGCTGAAAACAAACCAACGACTGATCTGCTGAAATCCTCCGAATATATCAACTGCTGAAAATCAATCCGTCGACTGAAAATATTCTCCTGATAGAATCACCGGCTGATTTTACAGTAGCAACTAGTCCTATTTTGTTATCACCAAAACTAATAAATTTTATCCTAACAAGGTAGAAAATCAAACAATATTTAAATTCTCTTAACTTCATGATCTTATTGAATAAGCCTTTTGTTTTATGATCAATTTATGAGCTATGGAGTAAAGTTTTCTAAAAGTGCTTCCAGGTCATTGGAGGAGTTAAGGCCCGCTTAAAACCCAACTTCCTAAGATAAAGCAACGCCCCTCTGTGAGCCCATGTACAAACCATTTTTAAGTCGGACTATGAATGACTATCTTAGATCATGTTTTGTCACATGACTTCATAATTATCATTAAATTAAGTTCCTTCAATTTAATCATGAAATTTTTTATCTTGATATAGATTTCAAATCACATTTAAAATGAGGGATTTTAATTTTGAAAATTTGGTCTCATTAATTTTAAATCATATTTAAAACATATGCGGATTCAACAATTAAATATATCAAATATATATACTAATTATATCATAATATATTATTTATACAACCAATCAAATCTTGAAATAAATAAAGCAATCAAATCGAATTTGATTTTATTAAACAAAAATCACATTTTAAATATAAAATCATATTTTATAAATAAAATCATACTTTGTCTATTTAATTGCATCAAATAATTATCTTCAATACTAATTAATTTAAGGAAAAAAGTACATTTTTATAAAATATAATTTTTTCAAAAATTAAATTTGAAAATAATATTGGCTTAAAACAATTTCAGGCCCAACACCTCGAAATCATTTAAAATTAATTCCAATCAAATCAGAAAATCCCGACAGCAAGTATCGGCCCGAAAACCCATCGGGATGCTCGGGACAGGCCTGTTCAGTTCCTTAGGTCATCATCACCACCTGACAACCGCCAACCATCGCGGCACCCAAGCTGTTGCACGCATGCAGCACGGATGCTGCACGCCGCGCGCGCAGAGGCGTGCGGCCAGCACGATGCACGCCATAATTCACGAAGCATCGTCCGCATGGGGCACGCACTGTGTGCCCGGTGCCCGCCCGACCTACGTGACGATTGTGCATGGTCTGTGCGGCTAACGCGCAACGCCTGCGTGCGGTGGCGCCGATAAAAAATTTTTTTTTACAAAAAAAAATTTGAAGTTTTGATGCAATTCGGTAGAATTCGCATATGACTGATCAGGACCTGAAGCCAATACCACTATTGGCACAGCGGTGGTTCCGGATCCCGCTCTTGAGGCACAGTGAAAATTTTAAAAATATTGTGCCCGGGAACGATCATACACGAATAAAACATAATCTAAACATGCATAGGATGTTTGAGAGTTACCTTTGGCGACTTCGCATGCAGCTCCTATATTCTGGTATTACGCGACAATAGCACTTCAACGATTTAATCTCCGATTATTCGCCTAATCAGGTCTACGACCGGTTTCCAAATTCCTTCGTTGCCTTGCACTAGAAAGCACAACGAATTGTCACTAACAGAATCTACTCACCTAATTGGCCGGAACGGGGTCCGGTGGTGGCGACGGTGGCGACGACAGCGAACGACGATGGCGACGACAGCGAGCGACGGCGGCAGAGGCGGCGGTGACGGGAGCGGGCCGAGTGTGGAGCGAAGGGGAGAGGAGAGTTAATAATCAAGGGATTCATTAATGTTTCTCTGCATTGCCATATTTATAGGTATAGGGATAGAGTTTGAGTTAGACAAAATAGAGAACATTCGGTTCAACTCAAATAGTGAACATTCGGTTCAAGTCAAGTAGGGAACACTCGTTTCAAGTCAAGCAGGGAACATTCATTTTGACTCCCTCGATTGTGATCTCATCATAACCCTGATCGATATTAGATATCATCGATGTTCTCATTTTTCAAAACTGATCATTATGATGCCAAATCAAATTTTCGGACCACTAAATCTATATATGACAGGTCTACTCTCATTAGCTAAATATGTAAGTCTTACTCCCTTAGATACTTTTGGGAAGTCGTACTCCCAACCTTCCTTCTACTATACTCAATACTTTGAGTACCATATCTTTGTCTGCACGGGAATTGGTAAACCAGTACACTGTGTGACCCTCAATGGTTCAGGGATACAGCTAGCCGTGGGCTCACAACTCTTTGTGAATCAGAAAACACATTTTTATGATCTACCCATCGGACCTTGGTAAAACGCCTAGCAACATCACCCCATGATGCCCTAGGTATCACTGATAGTGCCTGCAAGAACCAGTCGGTCATGGTTAGCGTATAGTACGGTCCTTTCAACTCATATATCTCCTATGGTGTCTTGCTTGGAACTCTTCCAAGAGACAGCACCACCATTGAGCGTCAATACAAATCCAGAGGTTGACTTCGAGTCATCCACATCGCATTGGAAACTAGAATCAGTGTAGCCTTCCAATTTTAGTTCACCTCCCCATAGACCAAGAACATATTCTTAGTCCTTCGTAAGTACTTAAGAATATCTTTCACAGCCTTCCAATGCATTTTGCCGGTGTTGGCTTGGTAGCGGTTCGTGACACTCAGAGCATTGGCGACATCCGGTCTGGTCGAGATCATGCCATACATAATACTACCTATTGCCGAATCATATGGCACACGTGTCATACTCTCTATCTCTGCATCAATCTTTGGACACATAGACTTAGATAGAGTGACCCATTGGCACATATAGGTGTCCTCTCTTGAACTCTTCCATAGAGAACCTCTTAAGTACGGTATCGATGTAGGTCGCTTGAGTGAGTCCGAGCATCCTTTTCGATCTATCTCTATAGATCTAAATTCCAAGAACATAGGATACTTCACCCAAGTTCTTCATCGAAAATCTGCCAGATAACCATACTTTAGTTGATTGCAACATTCCTACATCATTCCCAATGAGTAGAATGTCATCAACATAAGTACCAGGAATGTCACAACATCCTTGCCTATCTTCTTGTACAAGCATTGCTCATCAGGATAAAAAACTTAGCTCGGAAAACCAACCTTCTTCAAGCTCGGGCGTGCATCTTGCTGGTTAACAAAACCACCTCGGGAGTCTTTATTTTTGGTCAACCATGCCACCCGACCTAAGAGTATAACACGCAAAATTGCGGCCCTACATTAACAACTTGATAGACCACTTGGCCCTCTTGCCTGACCAAGGTACCAACAACCATTAAGAAAAACTATCCCTACCTACAAGCGGTAGATGAAGAAACATATCAGGCCCACACGGATTCATAAATACTTGGACAGGTACGTTTAACTACATTTCTTTACCTATAAGTATTCTCATGTTGAGGGGGGGATGGACAGACTCATTTCATATTTCCTTTATATTTTCTCAAATAACCCGAGATGATTTAAGCATCGGAGGGCCTTCGTCGGGACAACCCCGACGCCCTTTGACTTATTTCTTTGTTGACAGGATACTGCAGGTGGAGCACTCCCCGACCTATTTAAACAAAAAAGTGAGTAACCCGAGCTGACAAGATAATATTATCAGAGAGATTCCCGACCTGATAAGTCCTACGTGGCAATTGCTTATTGGCTGAGCAAAATTCGATTATATCAATTGGCGCCGTCTGTGGGAAACGTGAGGAAAAGAAGACAAGATGCCACCAAGGAAGACTAGGGGTCGGGGTAACAGAGAGGCCGATGGCACGGAGAGCTTGTCTCAAAGTTCAGATAATCCCAGTCTCACTGCTACTCAAATAGCCGAACTGGTAGCAACTACGGTGGAGAAAATACTGGCGGAAAGATCTAATTCAAACCCGCCACCTGATCAACAAGCTGAAGAGATCAAGAAAATGCGGGAGGAACTAGAGAATCTGAGGAAGGAAAGAAGCTCGGGCACCTCCTCCACCACCAGATGGGGAGGTGCCATTCTCTTGCTGATGTACTGGATGCCGAGCCTTCCCCAGCACTTCGATGGGAGATCTCGAGGAGCACTTGTCCCGATTTAAGAACGCTGCACTTCTCCACCGATATTCTGATCCTATCAAGTGCAGAATTTTTCTTATCACTTTGGTCCGAGCTGCCCAGCAGTGGTTTAACCTCCTGCCGACAGGGAGTATAAAATGTTTTCAGGATTTGAGCCAAGTGTTTCTGCATCAATTCACCAGCAGCAAGAATCAGCCTCTGACCATACTGAATCTATTTACCGTGAAGCAGAAGGAGCAGGAGACGCTTCGGGAATATCTCCGGCGGTTTAACAGGACTATCATAGAGGTACCATCTGCTACGCCAGACCTCCTGATAGGGGCGTTCACCCAGGGATTGCGAGGGGGTGATTTCTTCAAGTCACTAGTCAAAAAGCCTCCGAAGACGTTTGATGAGCTTTTGACTAAAGCGGAAAAGTTGTTAACGTGGAGGATACAATCTTCGAGGAAGAATGAGCAGAAGATACCACCTCAGTTTAGTCGGGAGGCTCAGGTTGAAAGACCCAAGCCAAGATCACTTCGGCAGGAACCCCCTTTATTGTTAGGAGAATTCACCGCTCATGAGTAAAGCTCGGGCGCTGGAGATCTGCGATGAAAGGAGGTTAGTGCAGCGACCTCGGGGTAGCGACGGGGCCCCGAGGAACCCTAAGTCAGATAAGTTCTATGATTTTCACAAGGATTATGGTCACACTACCGAAGTACGCGTAGCGCTGCTGGAGGACAAACCGCGTCGATGGGAGAAGAGGCCTCGTAGGGAGTATAGTGGGCAATACTATAATAGGGCTCCCGACCAGGAGAGAACATCTCGGGGACAAGACCAACAACCTTCTCGAGGAGAGCGGAGAACACCTCAACCTCGGGGTGTGATTCAGATGATCTCTGGAGGACCTACTGATGGGGACTCCAATAGAGCTAGGAAGGCGCGATGTCGCCGGATGGAAACTATGGAGGTTGAGATAAGAAGGTCGGGGCCTACTATCTCTTTTGGCCCTGAAGATTTGCCCACCGATGCGGAGATGCATAATGGTGCCCTGGTCATCCGAGCAATGATAGCCAATTATGAAGTTGCCCGCATCTTTGTGGATTCAGGGAGTTCTGTTAATGTAATTTTCAAAAGAACTGTAGATCAAATGGATCTCGGGGAGTACCGCATAGAATCTGTGAATACGCCTCTGTTCGGATTCACAGGTCATTCTTTGCAGCCAGTGGGGGTTGTTCAGTTGCCTCTCTCACTTGGGGCAGGCGAGTATAGGAAAACCAAGATCGTCGAGTTTACTGTGGTAGAAGCACCTTCCTCTTACAATGTCATATTGGGGAGGCCAGCTATGGCCGCTTTCCTGGCTGTAGCCTCGGCTTTACATCAAAAGATTAAATTCCCAATGGGAGATTCAGTGGGAGAGGTGCTCGGGGATCGGAAAATGGCGAGGAAATGTTACATGGAGGAGGTGAGAGTTGAGCAGAAAGTTTCCAAGGCTCGGACGCATGACTACCATGGAGCTCGGGTTGATAGAAGTGTGAATTTGGTCGGGGAGGATTTCCAATTGACCACCGAGGATGCGGAGGAAGAAATAATTCTCGTTCCTCCGTTTGGATTTGTGAAGATAGCTAAAACTCTTTCCAAGGATGTGCGAGAACGGTTGGTCCAATGCTTGGAAAGAAACAAAGATGTGTTTGCCTGGTCTCCTACCGACCTAAAAGGGGTCAGACGCGAAGTTATGGAACACAAATTGAATGTTTCCCCGAACTCCCGACCTGTTCTCCAAAAGAGGCGACATTTTGGACCAGAAAAAGATGCGGTGATTAGAGCTCAGTTTGGGGACTTATTACAAGCAGGACATATAAAAGAGGTACACTTCCATACTTGGTTGTCGAACGTTGTTCTGGTGCCCAAAGCTACTGGGAAATGGCGGATGTGTGTGGACTTCCGAGATTTGAATAAGGCATGCCCCAAAGATTGTTACCCACTTCCAAGGATCGATCAACTTGTCGATTCTACTTCGGGTCACGAATTGCTCAGTTTCCTAGATGCCTATCAGGGATATCATCAAATCCCGTTGGCCGAGGAGGATCAAGACAAGGTTAGTTTCATTACGGCAGATGGAACGTTCTGTTATGTGGTTATGCCATTCGTACTCAAGAACGCTGGGGCGACATATCAAAGGTTGATGGATAGGGTGTTCAGGAAACAGCTAGGGAGAAATGTGGAAGTGTATGTTGATGATATCCTGATAAAGTCGCGAGTGTTAGTTTCATTACGGCAGATGGAACGTTCTGTTATGTGGTTATGCCATTCGTACTCAAGAACGCTGGGGCGACATATCAAAGGTTGATGGATAGGGTGTTCAGGAAACAGCTAGGGAGAAATGTGGAAGTGTATGTTGATGATATCCTGATAAAGTCGCGAGTAGAAGAGGGTTTCATAGCCGATGTGGAAGAAACCTTTTTTAAATTCCGGAAGTATCAAATAAAGCTAAATCCAAAGAAATGTGTGTTCGGAGCAAGGACAGGAAAATTCTTAGGGTATATGGTTACCCGACGTGGAATCGAAGCTAATCCTGAAAAGGTCCAAGCTCTAGCTTCAATGTGTTCCCCTCGAAATTTGTAAGAGGTTCAGAGGTTAACAGGGAGAATAGCTGCATTATCAAGGTTTATCTCTCGATCTGCTGACCGAAGTCTCCCTTTCTTTAAGGTACTTCGTAAGGTAGAGAATTTCGAATGGAACGAGTCGAGTGAAAAGGCATTTCAAGAACTAAAGGAGTATCTGAAGGAATTGCCCGTGCTCAACAAACCTGAACCCGGGGAAGCATTATATGTATATCTCGCCATAACGTCACAAGCTATTAGTTCGGTTCTTACTCGAGAGGAGAGGCTGGTTCACAAGCCTATTTATTTCGTTAGTCATGCTCTGAAGGGTGCTGAGGTGAATTATACCACGCAGGAGAAATTGGCTTTGGCTTTGGTGGTAACAGCTCGGCGTCTTAGGCCGTATTTCCTCTCTCACCCCATCACTGTACTTACAAACAGCATCTTAGGACAAATCGTTCATCATCCCGACGCTTCGGGAAGATTAGTCAAATGGGTCACCGAACTCAGCGAGTACGATATCCAGTTCAAACCCCGAACAACCATAAAAGCACAGGTGCTGGTTGACTTCCTAGCAGAAATGGCCGTGGCTTTAGATTTTAAAGCTACGAACAATGAAGCGGAATATGAGGCCTTGCTAATTGGACTTCGCGCTGCCAAGAATATGGGAATTGCTCAAATTTTCTTATATTCCGATTCTCAATTAGTTGTGCAACAGTGTAATGGCAAGTTTGAAGTAAAAGATGAGAAGATGGTTAAATATGCCCTGAGCAGAATGACCGAGGATTTCTCTGAACTCATTTTCTCGCAGATACCTCGAGAGACAAATGCGAAGGCGGATCAGTTAGCTCGAATGGCTAGTTCGCTCAAGCCCACCTTGAGAAACGAATTGACAGGGTACGAGTTGCTATCACAAATTTGTCAGGTCGAGGCAAATCTTGGAGATATACCCACCTCGGATTGGCGGCATGAAATTTATAAGTACATTGCTCATCAAATCTTACCCGAGAATCCTCAAAAAGCTCGACAAATTAGGCGCCGGGCCCTTAGTTTTGTGCTTTTAAATGGTACGCTGTACAAAAGATCCTTCTCAAAACCACTGCTGAAATGTTTAGGTACAGAAGAAGCTAGGTATGTGCTAAGGGAAATTCACGAGGGATGCTGCGAAAATCACCTCGGGAGTATTGCGCTGGCAAGAAAGGCTCTCCTTGCAGGATTTTTCTGTCCCACTATGCAAAAGGATGCTGTGGATTTAGTTCGAGCTTGTCATAACTGTCAGAGGCACGCTATTTGCAAAAGCAGCCTGCCGAACTGTTAAGGTCGGTTCTTTCCTCATGTCCTTTCGATCAATGGGGGGTGGACATTGTAGGACCATTTCCCCCGGCTGTGGGGCAAAGAAAATTCTTACTAGTTGCAGTAGATTATTTCTCAAAATGGGTGGAAGCTGAGCCCCTGGCTAAGATATCTGAAGCTGAGGTACTAAATTTCTTATGGAGGAATATTGTGTGTCGTTTCGGGATTCCACGAAGGCTTGTGACAGATAATGGGAGGCAGTTTTGCGGGTCAAAAATCCGAGCGTGGTGCCAAGAAATGAAAATCGAACAAGTCTTTACATCGGTATCTTACCCCCAAAGTAACGGCTAGGTCGAGGTTACCAACCGATCTATTGTACAGGCTCTCAAGACTCGATTAGACTCAGCCCGAGGTAAATGGGTTGACGAATTACCTAGCGTTTTATGGGCCTATCGAACCACCTCCCGAACTGGTACTGGAGAAACACCTTATTGCATGGTCTATGGGGCAGAAGCTCTTTTACCCGCGGAGATTGGTCAAGATAGTCTCAGAGTTACAGAGTATGGTGAGGACAACAGCGAAATTCGAAATCTCGAGCTGGACCATGTTGAGGAAAGGAGAAGTAGGGCAGATGTGCGATTATTTGCTTATCAAAGAAGGATGGTCCAGGCCTATAATAAAAGAGTCTGACCTCGAAGGTATGAAGTGGGAGACTTGGTCTGGAAGAAAATTCAGTATCAAGGAGATAGAGGAAAGCTTGATCCCAAATATGAAGGGCCATTCAAAATTGTGGGTAGAGCAGGCGTAGCCGCCTATTATTTGGAGGACACCTCGGGAAAAAGAATTCAAAGACCTTGGAATATAATTCATCTTCGACGTTATTATTCTGCTCTTGTAAAGACCACGTATTTCAGAGGGAAATAGATGTTTCTACTTAATGATTCTTATTGACTCTATGTAAGCCCGACCAGCTCGGCAATCGAATCCCAGTTCCGCACTGGCACATCTTCGCGTAGCTCTTCTACGCATTTATGTAAGCCCGACCAGCTCGGCAATCGAAGCCCAGTTTCGCACTGGCACATCTTCGCGTAGCTCTTCTACGCATTTATGTAAGCCCGACTAGCTCGGCAATCGAAGCCCAGTTCCGCACTGGCATATCTACGCGTAGCTCTTCTACGCATTTATGTAAGCCCGACGAGCTCGGCAATCGAAGCCCAGTTCCGCACTGGCACATCTTCGCGTAGCTATTCTACGCATTTATGTAAGCCCGACTAGCTCGGCAATCGAAGCCCAGTTCCGCACTGGCACATCTTCGCGTAGCTCTTCTACGCAATTACATATGCCCAACCAGATCGGCACTCGAAGCACAATTCCGCATTAACACATTTACTCGTTCGTAAAAGCACACAAAAATTACTGGTTAGACGCGTAAAACGCTCTATTCTCAATACAAAGTGCAGCCAGTTTGGTAATTAGTGTAAACCTTGCCAACCAGTTCGTAAGATGCGAAGATCATCTCAAGAATGTTAGTTCTATTTTAGGTTGCTCGGAATAAGTCCAAAGTAAAAGGAGACAAGAGTAAAAGAAAGCAACTAGTTCCATCAAAACTTCAAACACAAATACAAAATAATTTCATTACAACAAGATCAAACGGGAGGGGTACCATCAGGACCCGAGCTATCCTCTACAGGATCTTCGGGCATATTAGCAAAAGCCTGCTCAACGTCAAGAAAAGAGGCCGGATGTTCTTCCTCAGGATAGCCATTAACCCTAAATTGGGCCAGGCATCCCTCAAAGCCCTTGTCAAAATACATCGCAGCCTTCCTCTCCACCTCGGCCAGGCGAAGTTTGCCCTCTTCCTCAACACACCTAGCTCGGGCATCCAAAGATTGCACTTGTATCTCCAGGGATTGCACCTGGGTCTCCAAAGATTGCGCTTGAAACTTATAAATTCGGGCTTCAGCTCGAGCAGCCTCCAGCTCGGCAGATAAATACTCTTTCTCAACATTCTCCTTAGTCTGGATTTCCTCCAGCTGTTTCAATAAAGCTTCATGACGACCAAATACCCCATCGTAGGAGCGTTTGGTCTTGATGACCTCCGCATGAGCCTTGGAGAAACGGCTTGCTGCTTCACCAAACCATGTTAAGGACTACACAGATATGGTAAGTTAGCAATAATAATGAAATACAGAGACGCAAGCCCGAACTGGTACAGACCTGCATAAAATGAAGCCCGGAAGCCTCAAAAACCTCCAGGTCAGGAGTCTTCTTCAACTGGTCATAATCCTGCTCGGGGACCAGGTAACGAATAAAATCCATAGAGGAGGCACCTGATGGTTTAGACACAAAAGAGAGGGTCGAAAGGTCCAGTAGAGAATAAGGCTCCTCGGTGGGTTTTGGCTCGGGAACCTTATTGGTCGTATCCACGGGCTCGGTAATTTCCACCTCGGGGATTGATTCTTGGGTAGAACCGGTACCCCTCTCTTCATGGCGGTGCTTCCGACGCCTCTCCTTTTCTGGAGAAGCTTTTCTCTTCTCCTTACTTGGGACACCCGAGCTGGTAGCCTCCCTGCTTGGGGCCCCCGAGCTGGAAGCTCCCCCAGATTTGGCTTTGGTCTTCCTCTCTTTCAATGCTTCAAGTATCGCAGCCTTGTCCATCCTGTCACCTGCAAAAAGTAAAATACAAGTTAATAGATTAGATCTCGTATGCGGTGAGGACAGTATAAAGAAGGCAGTACCTAAATCCCCGATCAGCCGAGCCTTTTTTCCGCTAAAGTTGAAAAAACATAGAAGATCTTCCTCGATCAATTGTTGGGCATTAATACATTTTCCTCTCATGGCTTCTAGAAATTTAGTAAGGTTGGGTTTGTGCTCGGGAGGTGAGGGAGGCAAGGTGTGGGCGTTATCTTGCCATGACATATCACAACCCCAAAAGTTCTCCCGGCCTGAGATACGCCTAATAGAAAAATACCTACTCATCCACCCTTTGTAAGAACTCGGGTTACCACCTATGAACCCGAACTCTTTCTTATTTGAAATATAGAATTTCCCAGGACCTAACCTCTTAATGGTGACTAGTTGCATCAGGACATAGGTCGAGAGGGGGACCCCGTGAAATTTTAGTAAAATTGCTAAAGAAAGAAGTGAACTATAAGAGTTTGGCGCAAGCTGGCTAGGGCTAACCCCAATATAATGGCAGAGGCTTGCAATAAAAGTGGGGAGGGGAAACCTAAGACGCCGATATATCTGGTTTATGTAGAAAGTATGAAAACCAGCTGGAGGGCGATGAGCTCGGGCGTGTATAGGGGGGATTACCACCTCGTATAAACTAGTTATTCCCGCCTTATCCTGAACATAAGAAATATCGGATTCCTTAAGGGTAGAGGCTTTAATTTCATACCAGGAACAACCTCGGGCGGTTAGCCTCGCTTCATCCTGATCAATCCTAAGAATTCTAGCCCTATAGTTGTCAGTCAAGCTCGGATTTTCATCTTCCCTATTACTAGCCTCGGGGGTGGAGGAATGATCTATAGACTCCGCTGATCTAACAACCAAATCATAATCGTGAGAAGACATTTCTACAGAAGTGATAGTAAAATAAGAAACTTACTAGAGGTCGGAGGGCGATAAACCTAGCTCGGGAACGGGCAGAGATTTCGGCAGAGTTTCGGTACTAGTAAAGAGCAAAGGTACAAATGAATGGAAAAAGCTGCCTATTTATAGAAAAATCGGTGAACTTTTTCCTTGGGAATTTCAAGCGACGCCTCGAGATACGTGCTAAAAACTAACCGTTTGATCAAAGCTAATCAAGGGCTGAGAACGATTTCACACGGATTATGATTTTCTTCAAAGAAACACAAATAGTTACTTACAAACTTCGAATTTCATCAATACCGTGCATCCAGAAGCTTATCAACGACTCGAGCACCAACCACAACAAAAAATGAATGGAAAAAGCTGCCTATTTATAGAAAAATCGGTGAACTTTTTCCTTGGGAATTTCAAGCGACGCCTCGAGATACGTGCTAAAAACTAACCGTTTGATCAAAGCTAATCAAGGGCTGAGAACGATTTCACACGGATTATGATTTTCTTCAAAGAAACACAAATAGTTACTTACAAACTTCGAATTTCATCAATACCGTGCATCCAGAAGCTTATCAACGACTCGAGCACCAACCACAACAAAATATTAACTAAACGCCCGACCTCAATCAAACAGAGTCCTATACTCTCATTCTTCGTCTAGGACTCTTTTGGGGGGGTTACTATTGATATCACTTAAAATCTATTTCAAAAACTTAGCTCGGGAAACCAACCTTCTTCAAGCTCGGGCGCGCATCTTGCTGGTTAACAAAACCACCTCGGGAGTCTTTATTTTTGGTCAACCATGCCACCCGGCCTAAGAGTATAACACGCAAAATTGCGGCCCTACATTAACAACTTGATAGACCACTTGGCCCTCTTGCCCGACCAAGGTACCAACAACCATTAAGAAAAACTATCCCTACCTACAGGCGGTAGATGAAGAAACATATCAGGCCCACACGGATTCATAAATACTTGGACAGGTACGTTTAACTACATTTTTTTACCTATAAGTATTCTCATGTTGAGGGGGGGATGGACAGACTCATTTCATATTTCCTTTATATTCTCTCAAATAACCCGAGCTGATTTAAGCATCGGAGGGCCTTCGTCGGGACAACCCCCACGCCCTTTGACTTATTTCTTTATTGACAGGATACTGCAGGTGGAGCACTCCCCGACCTATTTAAACAAAAAAGTGAGTAACCCGAGCTGACAAGTTAATATTATCAGAGAGATTCCCGACCTGATAAGTCCTGCGTGGCAATTGCTTATTGGCTGAGCAAAATTCGGTTATATCAGATATCTTCAACCGAACCAGCTTAGGTGTCCCCTTACTGTTCCAGTTTAGATATCTTCCTTCCTTCTTAATCAAGTGAACTGCACAAGTCATATAAATCGTCAGTAAGATATAACAGATTTTGTATTAATCAAACTTAGATTCTGATCTGTAGAAACTTATCCAACGGTAAACTTATCCAACGTTTCAAGGAATCAAGATCTTATAGAGACCCCAATAGACATATAGGTGTTACCATCAGATAATGGAAATATATTTTTTGTAGATATATAGGTTTTTAATATTCAATCAAGGTTTCTGATACCCCTGATATTGGCTGATCCTCCTTAACCCTTTTTATCACTTTGATGCCCGAACTGTAGGAGGTAGGTAGTCGGATGATGAATTCGGACCGATAGGTATTCAGGGTTGTATTGGAGCTCGGTCTTATATGCAGTTGTGATATATCGACACATATTAACCATTTAACTTTTGCTTTCACAAATCCTTCCCCACACAATTTGATTGGTTCGGATCTAGGTCATGTAAACATTTCAGTACAATTCGGATGTAAACATGAAATAAGGAGAAAAACCTGTAAATGTGGTGAGCAGATATGGATCAAATCAAATTTGATAATAAATCAAGAAGTTTACGTCAAATTACCATATATAGTCATCATCACTTGTACTCTCGCTTTGTTCTGCTCAAGTCATGATCTGAAATAAGCATCAGATGGGTCACACCGAAAAAACATCCGACACTCTCTAAATGTTGTTCTTGATTTCAGGTCATTCCCCAAACGGCTATGTCCCAGTCAAACTGGATTACATAAGGAAAAAATTTCAGTATACATGAGTAATAGTTGTTATGTTATTTATATTTGGTTTCGAAGAGTTTAAACACAACGAAACCTTATTATTGTTTGGTTGAACATATTTTGCTCCCTGTACTTCATTGCTGTGACCCAAATTTACTAAACTACAATCGTCGTTGTCGCATTTGTTCCATGCGAAATTTTATTTTTGCAAGTTTCATATTAAACATGAGTTTTTTCTATTTATAGATTTTTCTTGAATCTTGAACTTCTCTTGTACAATTTGTATTTTTAAAGTAAAGAAAGAGAATAGTTTGTTTTATTAGCTGTAGATTTCTTTTTCCCCTGGCGTTGACGCAGCAAAATTAAATTTGAATGATTTTGAAATTAAGCTTGGAAGTGAAAAAAAGGAGCTTGGAGCGTGAAGTCGGTGCCTAAAAAAATGGGTGGAGAAGTAAATTCTTTACTTTCCATGAAAGAGACATGTTCTTGGGTATCGGCTTTTTATGATCGGATTATTTTGGTTATGATTGGGTTATTTTGGTTATGAGTTCGGGTTAGGGTTGGGTATAACTGATTTCCTGCAAAAGAATTTGATACCACTATAAATTTTCACCTCGGGACCCGAGGAAAGAGCTCCCATTGAAAACAAGGGGAGCATTGGTGATCTTCCATCTTGGGCCTCAGCTCTTCCAGGAAGACCTCGGGCAGTAAGACCTCGGGCAGGAAGACCTCTGGCAGGAAGACCTCAGCTCTTGCAGGAAGACCTCTGGCAGGAAGACCTCAGCTCTTGCAGGAAGACCTCTGGCAGGAAGACCTCAGCTCTTGCAGGAAGACCTCTGGCAGGAAGACCTCAGCTCTTGCAGGAAGACCTCTGGCAGGAAGACCTCAGCTCTTGCAGGAAGACCTCTGGCAGGAAGACCTCAGCTCTTCCAGGAAGACCTCGGGCAGGAAGACCTCAGCTCTTCCAGAAAAACCTCTTGCAGGAAGACCTCACTTCTTGCGGGAAGACCTCTTGCAGGAAGACCTCACTTCTTGCAGGAAGACCTCTTGCAGGAAGACCTCTTCATCCGAGGTGACATCACTTGCAGGAAGACCTCACTTCTTGCAGGAAGACCTCTTGCAGGAAGACCTCACTTCTTGCAGGAAGACCTCTTGCAGGAAGACCTCACTTCTTGCAGGAAGACCTCTTGCAGGAAGACCTCACTTCTTGC